>JAMYXO010006133.1:0-14203 GCA_033310375.1 Conus canariensis | reverse complement strand
TGCTTTTGGTGTTATGGCGCAATAAAAATTGGAAAACAAAATTTAAGAAAAAATGTTTAACAAAAATTCCCCGCCCTTTAAAAAGCTGCGAGCGAACTGTAAACGTTCAGCCCATTTGATGCATCAGAAAATTATCCCAAGAGAAGGCAGTAAGGTTTTTTTAAAGAATTACAAAAAAATCCGGGGGTTATACGTTGTTTACGCGACTTTAATCGCTTTTTGCCCCCCCCCCTTATGAAGGATCCCCAAAAAAACTTTTCCCAAAAAAACGTTATAATGAATAAACAGATTTGATTTGCCTTTTATGTCGGGGCGGATGGCGTCCTTTAAAGCCAGAAAAAAAAGGAGGCCCTGCAGAAAAACATTTCTTTAAAACCACAAGAAGTTCGTAATGTCGTTTTTCTGACCCGATTTAAGTGACCTGAAGATAAAGGATGTAGACTCAGCCATCACTTTTGGATTTGTGGTTTAGAGCAAAACCCCTAAAAGTTTAAAACCCCAACAGAAAGAGATCAGGATAATTAGCGGAGAATTAGGAGCCCCATAACAATTGAATCTTCAACTAAAGTTTGACCCCTAGGATTGGAGATTCTATTTCTTTATAACTTGCGGGTTATGATTTCATTTATATTGAAGCAGAAACTAGCGATTTCGGGTGTCTGCTTTGCGCAGCTCGAAAAGTCCCTTTTGTTTATTTAAAAAAAATTTATTTTTTGCCCTAGAACCCCTGAGGGACTTGAGTCACTAGCAGGACAAAAAAGTCTGCCCAATAAAGAAGAATTTTTTGCCCCAACGGTGATTGAAAGGGGTTTACCCCTTTGATACATGAACGTGGGGGAAAGGTTTTGGGGGACAGCCCTTCCCCCCTAAAGGCGGTTCTTTTGTAGTCTTAGGGAAGGACATCAGTATTCTGATTTTTTTCTCAAAAAGGTGGCAAAAAATTTGACTCTAAAACAATGGGAGACTATATGATTTTTAATGCGGATACTTGTTTTTTGGCGGATGTTTTTGAAAATTAAGAAAGACTGCATGAAAAAATTTTAGTCTAGATCTGGATTATATTTCTGGCCCGGGATGAGTTGGGACGCTTCTTAAAAAATTTTTGGTGTACGATTTTACTGTTGTCTGACCTACAATGCTTAGATGATTGAAAAGGATTGCGTGGGGTTGTTGGCGTCCCCCACCATTACTGTAAAGCAAACAACAAATACCTAGAAACTATGATCCAAGTAAAATTCTAATATCTTATGTATTTAGATGCAAACAATCGTATGGTTGGGCTATGAGTCAATCATTCCATTAGTAACTTTAAATGTAACGGAGGTGTAAAAGACTTAAAAAGTTTTTAAAAGGGCTTCAGGTCTAGAAGGCCAAACAAGGGGCTTTATTTAGAATTTTGATTTTGAATATCCCCCAAATTCTTTACATAATGAATCCATTGGGGCAAAAACCCCAAAAAAGTGTCAATGAAGAACGTTAAACTTGTGCCTAATTTGTGACAAAAAAAATTTTTTGTCTTAAGATTCCAATTTTATTTAAGACTGGTTTAAAGTTAACGCATTTATGTATAATTGCATTTGATCAAGAAAGTTCTAAAACCCTTTAATCTTAAAAGCCCCTGATCTGAAAAAAACCCGCAGATGTTTAGAAAAAGACTTTTTCAAGTTGATGAAAACAGTGTTTTGGAAAAAATTGGAAAATCCCACAAGGCAAAAGTAGATGGTCATAGAGAAAAAAGATGCAATTAAGTTGACTTCAAAAACCCAAAATTTAAACTTCAGAAAAATTTCAAAGATACTTTTTTGGAAAAATGATGAAAAAAAAGAAAAATAATTGGACAAACCCCGTTTTTTTTTGGGTTATGTTTTAGAGGTTTTTGAAATTTTGATGTTTTGAATTTTTTTTCGACTACTTTTAAAACCCCTTTTTAATCCAGTGCCCGGTTTCTGTCACAGATACAGATTCTTTATAATAAATCCCTATGAAGATTTTACAAAGACTGGAATTTAGAAGTGGCTTAAAGGGCATGCGGGATGGTACGACCTCTGTTCCCAAAGATTCCCCTTTGATTCCTTTATAATAAGGGGTTTTTTAGGAAAAGATAAGATGAATACTGGAGGTGTGATCAAGGGTTTTTTTTGGTTTTTTAAAGGTCAAAAAATGTCGTCTTGTAGAAACAAAAATGTTAAAAAAGCAAAGGGATATTCGCGTGTTGTGCGTCAAAATATCAATGAAATTACAAAAAAGCATTTTTAAAAAAAAAAAAAAAAAAAAAAGATTTTCTATGACAATTACAAAAACTACGATAAATCTGATGAGTTTAAACAAAAGTTTTAAAACAAAACGGTCTTTGAAGCACTAACACAAAAAAAGGTTTTTTGTTAATCCGAGTATTTTGCAATTGGGCCTGGAAAAAATAAAAAAAATCTTCATGGATGTTTCTGTTTGGTCAAGTTTTATCAGAAGCTCAAAATATATCATTATCCAGTATCCCAAATATTATTATTCTTATTGCAAAATTTTGCTTTTTTTTTTTTTTTTTATCATTTCAAATTTTGATTTTCCATTAAAAATTCAGAATTAGGGATTGGGGTAGTAAGCGGGGCGGCTGTTGGCAATTTCTTAAAATTTTTTTGATAAAAAATTTTATAAGCAGATAATTGCGTTTAATTTTGAAAAATTTTTTTTTCTTTTGAGTTCCATTTTAAATCAAATGTATTTGCCTAAATTAACTAAGCGATGGACTGTGTTGGCGGGTTTATCTGCAGTTTTCCTTCACAAAAGATCTTGGGGGGTGGTCGTTTTTTTTGTGCAGTTTCTCGTAAATAATTTACCCGGGCGGGTTTTCATTTTCACAATTTTTTTTTTTCATATGGATAACACCCCAAATGGATCTGTTGCCCTGTTTCCCGGGGTTTCCCCCTTCCGCTTTTTCCGGTGAAAAAAAGGGGTTTTTCATTTTTTTTAAACCAAAGGTAATAGTTTAGGATGGTTTTAAAATGGAAAAATTTATTCGTTTGGTTTTGATTGCTTGTTGGTTTTAGCCCTTAAATTTCTTTTACATTGCGCGCAAAAAAATGAGGGCAGTTTTTTACCATTCTGTGTTGCGGGGGAATTGTCAATAGCTCTCTGTGATATGGTAGGGGGAAAAAAATTTTAGATAACTGTTTTTTAAAGTTTTCAAAAAAGCCTTGTGATCTGTGAACACCCCGAATGCCCTTTTAATGCTAACTCTATGTTTTTTTTAAAAATAATTGATTCATTTACTTTAAAATTTTTTTTTCCGTCATCGAACTTGAATCATGGGGGGATAAATTTTTTAAAGGGTTTCCTCGTGTATATAGTTGTTTTTTTTAGCGAAAGCAACAGCAGAAGACTTTTTGTGTTATGGTTTTGATCTTTGTATTTGAATATTAATGACTGTAAGTGCGTACTTAAATCTTTTTTTTTTAACCCTATCATGGGGTAAATATTTTAAGGTCACTTTGTGGGTGTCGTTTTTGGTGTTATATTCACAAAAATGTGGTCTTGTAGTTTTTTTTTTTTTTTTTGGCGGGTAGTTTTAAATTTCCAAATCGCTTGTTTTGATAACCTTTTTTGCTGTTTGTTTTACTGACCCCGCCCGCTTTGGTAAGCTTTTTTTTTTAAATTTCTGGGGATTCCCCCCAATACCTTTTGGCGAATAATAGATTTGTTCATTTTTATTCAGCCCAAAACTTTGTGAAAAAAAATACACAGGGTTTATACCAAAAAACAATAAAAAAAATTTCTTGCTCTTTTGTTTTTTGATGGTTGATAAAAATCGCTGTTTTGGGTGGGGGCAATGGGTTTAAATTGTTGGCCTGTTACTAAAAATTTTTTATTTCTGGCAACTCTTTAAATGTGTAAGCTGCATGTCCTTTGTTTTTAAGTCTGCGTTAAAAAAATTTTTATGCTCCATTCTTTTTTTCATAGGTTTTTTTTTGCAGGGTAGGTTGCTCCATAGCTTGTTTTTTTTTCTTTACGTTTTTTTTGTGTTTATAAACGCTTTTTAATTACTTCCGTTTAAAGCAAGGCTTTGACCCCCGCCCCCCCTTCATCATTTCGGTAAGCCATTTTTATAAATGTTTTTTTTTTTTAATATTTATATTTTTTCTGGAATTTTTCCTTGTTTTTAACTAGAAAATCTTTCGTAGCCAAAAAAGCTGTTTAAGCAAAACAACTTTGCTGTTCTTCAAATCTAGCTTTCCCAAAGTCTGCGGGTTTTTTTTTTTCTTAACAAGTTTTCCCAAAAGCATTGTGTTCTACATTAGACCTCCAAAAAAGAGAATGGTACGAGGTTGGCAAAAAAGTTTTTTGGTTTGCTCTCTTTTTAAAAAAAATAAAATAATATTTATTATTAATAAAACTAACTGCGAGATTTATTCCCTGAATTATGATTAAAATAATCAAGTTGAGCCCAAAGTATTATGCGCAAAAGGAAAGGCTGTTTTCTTTGGGGGTGTGGAAAAAAAAAAAGTCCCCTCGGAAAAGAATTCAGATAAAAAGTTTTAAAGATGTTCCCCGCAAGAATTGAAGACCCAAAACATTTATGAAGCGCAATGGGGTAAAAGAATGGGTAAAAAGTGTGGACAAAAATGTTCTTAGTTTGACAAAAAATCGTTAGTAGTTTGGCCATTGATTTGAACAATTTTTTTAGTATGTTTTAAAAGCAGGACCCATTTTTAAACGTATTGGTTTAGGTGTGAACTATTTTTAAGATTTGGAAATTTTTGTCCCCGTAATTATGGGGTTAATTTTTTAATATATAGATTTTTTTTCTTTTTAAAAATGAGGCAGAAAAACTTGGAGAAAGTGACGTGAAAAGACCCTGGGGCGTTGAAGCAGGGAAAAAATTGAGAGTGGAAACAAAAAAAAAAAAAATGGTTACAACATAAATCATAAGCCCCCAGTTGTGCCAGAGCCCAAAACAAGAACAAGTTGTTTAAAGTCCGAAAAATCATATGGTTATTTTGGATTAAAGGGTTGGCATTTTTTGGGTTTTGCTTTGGTGGGGGTGGTTATTAGTTTATAAAACATATAAAGAAAGACAGCAAAACCCAAAGCCCCCAAAAAATCAACCCCTAAATAAAAAAATTGAAACAAAAAGAATACCAGAATGCCAAAAACAAAATTTTTTTGACCCATTGTATGCAGAAATTTTAAGAATTAATAATAATTAAAAGTGATTGAATAAGAATTGATAACGATTGATGACGCTTGATGAAAACTTAAATAAGAACTTGATAAGCTTGATGAGATTGTAAAAAATTTAAATGACGATTAAAAAAAAAAAATTGAATAAAAACTTGAATAAACTTAAAAAAGAACTTGAAAGAACTGAAAAAGAATTAAATGAATTTGAAAAGGTGATCCCGACTTGAAAAAGAACCTGAACAATTTAAATGACGATTTTTTTTAAAACCCAAAATTTTAATTGTTAATTTTTTTCCGGGGAGACAACTTCTTACTTTGAAAGGGTTTGTGCCCTTTTTGGTACTTATAATTTTTGGTCACGGCTTACCCAATGCTAATTGCAGCGAAGCGTCGCATGTTTCGGTGTGTCGAGTTAAAAATAAAGGGGGGAAGGGGGGTCGTTTACTGCAGGCCGTCACGCGGCATTTTATAAATTTTGGGGAAATTCCCCCCGGCGGTTTAGTGCGGCGTTAGCCCTCCGCGGTTGTATAAATTTAGGCGGCTAAAATTTCCCCCCTCAATTTAATTTTTTTCCCAATTTTTTTGTATTAAATCTGCATTTTTTTTTTAAATCTAAAAGCATTTTTAAAAAATATTTATTAAAAAATAGTGGCTAAAAAGAATGTAAGATACATTTGTTATTTAGTTTTTTGGGGTTGTTTAAAAAAAATAAAAAAAACTTTTTTCTAGGCCCGTAGGGAACCCTGAATTGTAAGGTTTGTTTGGTACTAAATATAATTTGAAGTAAAATTGGGGGATAGCCTGCGGGTAGTTTTTAAATATTGGTTGTCTGGATTTAAAAACTAAATTTTCCCCCGCCCCCAAGTGATCCTTCCACTTTTGTTTGGGTCATGGCGCGGTAGAACGCCCCAAAACCCCAAAAAAATGGTCATGGCGGCATGAACGCCCCTAAAAAACCAAAATGGTCGCCGGTGCGGCTTGGGGAAAGGGCCACTAAAAGGGGGGGGAGGGGATTGCCAAAAAAAAAAAATGAAAAGCAGGCAAAACAAGTATGGAGGATATCCCCAAAACTTTCACATTGGCCCTGTTATACGTGACCCCCGGGTCTGATTGGGGGCCCCAGGGGCCAAGGGTCTCAAGTGGCCCCAGGGTTCCCGAATGCGGGGTGGGTTTGAGAAATTGATTTCGCATTTGATAAATGTATGCGTGAAAATGATTTATTGATCAAGAAAAAGAGGTTTAAAAGCAAAAATTAAATTTCCAAAAGTTTTCAAAATTAGTTTTAAAAAAAAGTAAATTTAAAAATTATAAAAGCAAAGAAGGGAAAAGCCAAGAAACGCGAATTTGGGAAAAACAAATAAACAAACAAACAAAAACAAAAACAACCGGTAAAAAGGGTTTTTGAAATTTTGTTGAATTTTGGTACTGGAATAGTAACAATGCCCCAGTCACGACAAAAGAAGTGACAAGTTACAGCTTTTGGTGCATATATTCACAAAAAACCGAAAATTGTTCAAACTTTACGTGAATTATGTTCCACAATGGAACAAACTTTACTTTTTAGTGGAGATAATGCATAAATTTCTTAAAAAGTTTTTTTTTTTTTTTTTTTTTTTTTTAAACTAAATGAGCGTTCAAAAAAAGTGAAATTTGAAAAAACCCTATATCACATTCGAATCAGAGGACTGTCAAAGAAATCAAAAACTTCCCCTTGGTTTTGTGGATATTGATCAAAAAATACGAAAAAAACGCGTCTGAAAATTTTTACAATGTTCATTTTTTCGTACTACCACAACCAAAAAGTAAAGCTAATACCATTTTTATGCTCAAGCAAAAAATGTAGTTATTGTGTGTGTGTGTGTGTGTGTGTGTTGTGGGGTTGTGTGTGTGTGTGTGTGTGTGTGTTTTGGAGGAGGGGGGGGGGGGTCGGATCATTATTTTGTTAGATTTTGTGGAAATCGTGCAGTGTGACATTGACGTTGTATAAATTTTGTTATGCAGTTGGGACCAGGTTGGCGAGCAAAAAGGGGCCCTAAAAACCCCCAACCTTTCGCTTTCCCCAAAGGTGAGAGGGGGAGAGGGTCGGTGTCTGTTTTTTTGCCACGTTCCCCTTGTGGTGAAAAAATATTTAAAACCACCCCGGGAAAGATGTAAGCAAACCAGAATAAACGGGGGAAACATTAACGACCACCCCAAAAAAAAACCCCGAAACCCCCCTGAATTAAACCCGGCCCCCAAGTAGGGAAAAGGCATTGTCCAAAACAGTTTTGCTTGGGAGTAAGCTCACTTTTTTCCGTGGGGGGCCCCCCGTTCGTCGGAATTTTCTTAAGTTGTGGGAGAGGTTGTTGCGGGGGTAGGCAAGGCTTTAGTGGAAAAAGTTTTGTGTCGGGGAGCAGCGAGCTCGGCCTGGCTACCCCAAGTTTTTGGCCCCCCGCGTCCCGTGTTGCTTCAAATTGGGAGGTGCACTATTGGGGTGCGCGTGGGGTCATACCAGTCAGCAGGAAAGAGGGGCGGAAGAACCCACCCAGACCAAAGGGAAGCAGTGGTACCTTCAATATGGCCAGGGACCCCAACAGGGGAAAGACGAGGATATGTTGTGGTCTTATCTTTCTTCTCCCCCACCTCTGTTTTTCCCGGGATCAATGACCCTGGAGCTGGTGCAGTTGTTCTCTCTATTTACCCATTTCTTTTTTCTAAATTTTCAGAGAAAGGGAGATGCCCCCAAAAACCAAAAACCCTCCCCGCCCCCTCTCTCCCCACCCCCCATTACTCCGTCAAAAATTTTTGGCCCGAGCCGTTCTTGACTTGTTTTTCCCCCCCCCCCCCCCCCCCCCCCCCCCACCACCACCACAGCCCCGGCCCTTCCCTTTTCCCACTTTACAACCCCTTTGCTTTGCGTGTTGCTTTATTTTTTCGGCGAATTTTCCCTTTTGCTTTTCACACAAAAAACGTTCCGGATGTAATCTTAAAGGAAATGCATTTGGAGTGTGTGTGTGTGTGTGTTGGTGTGTGGTGTTGTGTGTGGTGTGTGTGTGTGTGTGTTTGCGTTTGCGTGTGCGGAGAAAAAGGAGGAGGGGGAGAGGTCATTTATTATATCAAAAAAGCGCGCGGCACCCCCCCCCCCCCCCCCCCAACAAACCCAACCCCCCAAAACCCCAAAACCCCCAAAACCCCTACAGACGCGCACCACGCAACAAACCCGCATGCACCCGAAAACACACGCCCCAAAAGAAACACACCAACCCAACAACCACACCACACACACACCACACCACACACACAAAATGAATGTAGATGAACCCCAAGTTTAATTTTTAAAAAAACACTTGAGAAAAATGTAACATTTTTAAAAAAAAAAGGAATAGTACATTCAAACACACACACAACACCGGGGCCGATACACCACCACACCACACACCACACACCACCACACGCAACACCATATACACACACACGCACGCCGCCCGCACCACCACCCAAAACCCCACACACACAACCCAGAACACAAAACACACAGCATATACCCATCGTTACCCCTACACTGTTACAACGGGGCAATTTACAAGGAGCGCGCCCCGGCCACACCACCACCAAACACACACACAACACACCACCCCACCACCACCCCCAAACCCCAACAAAACCCGGTGGTGTACTATGGTACCTTTCATACCCCCCCCCGGGAAATAAAAAAAAAAAACCCCCTTAAAAATTAACAAAAGGTGTACATAAAAAAGTACTCCCCAGATGGTGTGCTTTAAAACGGAAAATAAGATAATTATAGTCGTAAAAATGGGGGAAAAGGACATTTTTCCGTTTGGTGACCAAATACAAACATTTGGGCCCCTGGATGGGGTGGGGTGGAAATATAAGGTTAAGTGGTCCCCCAAAAATCAGTTAAAATATGGAAAGATAATAAATAGTGGACCCGGAATAGTCGTTGGAGAGCGCCGCTGTAATTTGGTGACCCTGGGGTTGGGGGTTTCGAATTCCGCCGGGGCGTTTCGGAAAGGGGGGATTTTTCCGGGTTAAAATTAGTTTGACCCCTTTTCCCCCTCAGCCTTCGAAGGCTTAAAAGAGGTTCGTGTGTGAACCCGCAAAATATCGAAACCCGAAAAAATCTCCCCCAATTTGGGGGGGGCGTTTGGACGTTGGTATGGATGCCCGTTAAACGCATCCCCCGGAAAAATGGAAAGAATGGGGGAAGTAAAAAAACTGAGTGAAAAGATTTGAAGTTTTGATGGATGAAGGGAAAGATGAATGAAGCGCCGGGCAGTCTTTAGTCGGCACTACCCGGTAGGGAGCCCCTTGTGTAGCGAGTGTCGCTTGTAAACGCTTAGAGTTGGTTTAGGAGAATAGGCGTATATAAGTATTATTATTTTTTTTAAATGGGTGTGTTGTTGTGTGGTTTTGGTGTGTGTTTTGTGGGGGGCGTGTGCGTGTGTGTGTGTTTTAAATCGAATGGTGCGGAAAATTTTGTGGTGGACAAAACATTGTGTACCGGTGGTGCTCGGAAGTTCAATTATTGAGCAACACAAGAATTTTCGTGGAGGAAAATGATGTGAATATTTCTAAGAAAACAATTTTATAGATGTGATTGAAAAAATTCTTTTGGCCAGGGATAGAGTGAAAAAAAACTTAAAGGGAAAGCTTTATTTTTTGAATTTTGTGTTTCTTTTGGGGAAGGTCTGTATTTTAAAATGTGCAACCCCCCCCCGGGCATGGAGGTAGCACAAAAAAGTCAAAATGGTAAACCGAGGCAAACCCCGCTGTGCCCCCCAATACCTGAATGGTGAGCCCCGGAAGAAGTGACAGCTTAAATACTTGGGAGAACTGTCCAAAAAAGGGGATATGACAGCAGAAATCCCATCGGATAACTCGCATCGGCGATGGCAGATGAACAAGGGGGGCGGACCCAAGTTCCACAAAAAATTTCCGGCTTAAAAGTCACTGGGTTCCTTTTATATGGTGCGGACGGAATGAGGCCAAAAAAGAAAAAAGAATCCGGCGTTTGAGCCGGGGCCCTGGGGAAAACTCGCACTCCAAAGGGCACAAGCCCCAAATTTTTGTGGGGAAAAAAGGTTATCCCTATTTGGGCCCCCAGAACATTTTTGAAAGTAAAAGGGGAAGATGGAGGTTTTGGCCCGTATACGTACAAACCCTTCCAAAACCATCCTTAAAGGTCCCTTTAAAGGAAGGGCGCGCGAGGATGGAGGGGAAAGAGCTGGTGCGAAAACATAAAGGATGGCCCAAAAATGACATGCCAAAATTTCCCCTCACGCAGTGCCAAAAAAGAGCCGGGAGAAAAACGGCGGCTGCTCTCAGTCCCTCCAACGCCCCCCAGCGGTAGGTGAATGATGGTGAGTGAGCGAATTTGGTACTTAAGAAAAAGATCTAGTTGAAAAGTGAGGCGATGAGGCGAAACTAAAAAATTTGAAAAAATTATTGTAAAGTCGAAAAAAAAAAAAGAAAAAAAAAAAATTTGAAAAACAATACAAGACAAAACAGGGACGCGTTTCGACTTTAGGTTTCTTCAGGCAATATACAAAAAACCATCAGGACAACGAAAAGACGAGATTCGGAATATACAAAACATAGGACAACAAAATGAAGAGCAGATTTATTTTCCCTTGGGGGTTGGTATGTTGCCTGAAAAAAGACTAGAGGTCAAAACGGTCTGTTGCCCTTATGTTTCGTTTGTCCGTTTTTTTTTTTTTTTTTTTTTTTTTTTTTTTTTTTTTTTTTTTTGGAGCTTTATCAATAATTTTTAATTTATTAGAAAGAAAACTATTTTTCAGTTTAGCCCATGTCTGTGAAAAAAATTGTTTTTGTTTTTAAATGACTAATGGATATGGGTCAGTTTGTTGATTTAACTTCCCATCTTTTAGGTGTGTAATGTGGAAAAAAAAATTTTGCGCTATCATTAAAATTTTTAAAACCGGAGGTCCCCCCCCCTGCATTTAAGGATAGCATGAGAGATGTGTTTGCCAAATAGTTCTAACCAGGTGGCATGGTTTAGCAAGTTTTTTAAAAGTTTTTTAGTGCCATGAAAATGTCAAAATACCCTTCGTTAAATTTGTATTTGTTTATCCCTTTTTTTATTTAATATTCAAATTTTTTTAACATTTGCAAAATTTAAATTTGCCCCCCCCCCCTTCTTCTTTTCTCTCTTCTCTAAAATGTTTGGTGTTTTGAGAAAAAAGAAATTAGTTCATTGGTTTTTTTTCGTTGTCCGTATAGATATTTCGACATAAAGCCGTGGGAAACCCTCCCTAACACTAAAAAATATCTCGTAATTTCCAAAAACAAAAGTTGTAAAAGTGTTTTTTTAAGTCGTCCATCGCAGAGTGTTAGAAGAAGAAACAGCCTTCAAATTTTTCTAAGTGATTTTTAGACTTTACTACAACTCAAACTATTCAAATTTAACATAGTTGAAACTTGTCAAATTGCAACCTCAGTTTGAGCAACCAACGCTGCATGTGTAATGCATTTGGTCTAACAGCATGGCCATGTTTTGAATGAGTATTTTTCAGATTTTTTCCCAACCCCGGGTTTTTTTACTGAAACGACAAAAATATTACGAAGCCCCCCGTTTTAATAAAGGGGAGGAGGGGAGAGGGGATATCTTCCCCAAATTTTCAAAAAAAGGGGGAAAGGGGGGGGGGGGATTATTTTTCAAATTTTACAGGTGGGAAGGGGGTGGGGGTTTAAAGAGGGATACTTTAAATGCATAAAAAAGGGGGGGGTTTGGGGGGGGGGGGGAGGAGTAAAGAGGACTATTAGATTTTCATGAAAAGGGGAAAGTAGAGGGGGGAGGGGGGTTATCCCAAAATTTTGTAAAAAAAGGGGGGTGGGGGTGGGGGGGGGAGATGACTTCTTTTATCATGATTTTTTTTTTTATATACTATGTTTGGCTTCAAATTTGGGGGGGTTTTGGGGGGGGGAGGGGGAAATGTGTGGTATTATATTTTTTTTGTCAGCGTTGGTTTGGCCCCTTTGAAAAAATAGATGAAGTGTGGGGGGTGGTGTGGTGTGGTTTAAAAAAGTTTATCTGCCAGAGTGCCGGGCATCACGCCGACGCACAACACAAAACCACACCCACCACAAACAAAAACCCCCCAACACCTCGACAATTTCTCTCTCTCTTCTCTCTTCTTCTCTCTTTTCTCTTTATTTACACCACCCTGCGCGCGCACATGAAAGTCTCCTATTCTTTTCTCTTTTCTTCTCTCTTCTCTTCCAAACACACACACAACACAACCCCACAACCACACACCAACAACCACCCAACCTCTCTTTTTGTTTTCCTCTCTTGATCTTTTCCTTATTAAACCACACGGTGCACACACACACGCGCTTGCTTGTTTCTCGCGCGACACAACCACGCCTAGAGGATGGCATACCTTCTTTTTTCTCCCTCTCTTCTTCACCACGCCCCCACGCAAGCCCCCCTCCCACACTTGTACCACTGTTGTGTGTGGTTGGTGTGTGGGGTGTGTGTGTGTGTTGGGGTGTGTGTGTATGGAGAGAGAGGAGAGAGAGGAGAAGAGGAGGAGAGAGAGAGGAGAGGAGAGGGAGAGAGAGAGAAATTTCACGATACTCTATTTTGCGTGTGAAAAAAAACCCCCACACACAAAAACCCAAAAACACCACCAAAAACCACCCTCCCTTTGGGTTTTACTGTATCAACGAAAGCCAGTGCCCTGAAACGGGAATTTGTGAACCCCGGTGAGCGCGGTCAGAAATTTTATGCAGTCACGGTCTTTGTGTTTGTGTTGCAGTGACCCAATTGTCCCCCCTGTGTATGCGCAAGGTGTGCGCCACCCGATGCGGAAAGCCGGGGTGGAAAACCGTGAGAAGTGGGCGCGCGCACTACCCCGCGCCAAAAAGCGAAAAGTTCTTGTCAGTGGTCTTCGCGAAGTTTTTACTGTGCCCACATTGTGTTGGGCATTGTGTAATTCTCCCGTGTGTTTTTTTTGCTCGAGAAGTAACTTTCTGAAACATGTATGGGTTTGTTCTAAATGGAGAAAGCGCATTTGGATTGGTTTTTGGATTGGATTGTATGCTTTTAAAAAATCCATTTTCTGGCAAGGCGCGACGGTGGGGGGGTGGCAGCGTGAGTATTTTCGGTTTGGTTTTTTCCCGAGCCCACTTGAAATGTCGATGTTTTGGGTACGTCTTCAACAAAAGGGCAAACTTGTAAAAACGGGCCCCCGGTCAATAATAGTAAAAAAAAAAAAAAAAAAAAGATGGGACCTTAAAAATTTAAGATTGAAGGCCAAAGTGAATATGCTTGGTGTCGGTGGGTCTCGCCCCTTTTTGACAGTGATTTACAAGTACCCCCGACGGGGAGGTTAGTATTGTGTTTGTGTGTGTGTGTGTGTGTGTGTGTGGTGTGTGTTGAAGTTTTTTTGTGTTATTTCGGTTTAACATTATCTATACAAGTCAGACAGAAGTTGTGTGTTTGTGGCGCGGCGCGTGTGGTGTGGCTATTGTTCTTGTTATTATTTCTTTTTCAGTTTAAAGTCTTCCCCATTTCTAGTATGAGATGGGGCAGGCGCCCTGTGTGCGTGTGTGTGTGTGTGTGGGGTGTGTGTGTTTGTGTTTTGGGGTTTCGTGTGTGTGTGTGGTGTGTGTGAGCTGCGGTGTGTGTGTAAAAGTGGGTTTTTGTGTGGTGCTTGGCGAGAAAAACGGGGGGTGGGTGGAACGGCGGGGGGGGGGGGGGGGGGGGGAAATGTGTGTGGTGTGCGCGTTTTGTGGGACCGGGGGAGGGGGGGGGGTAATGTGCGGTGTAGTGTGTGTGGTTTCTTGCGGGGGGTGGGGGGGGGGATGGTGGCGGGGGGGGGTGAGGGAGGTGTGGGGCGCGGTGGAGGGAGGGGGGGTTGTGCTGTATGTGTGGGTTTTTGTGCGTGTTAGCGGGGGGGGGGGGGGGGGGGGGGGAGGAGTTGGGGGGAGATGGGGGACGGTGTGTGCTTGTGGGGCAGCGGGAGGGGGGGAAAAGGGGCGGCCCGGGGCCCCCAATTTTTTT
>JAMYXO010006132.1:0-14203 GCA_033310375.1 Conus canariensis | reverse complement strand
CACGAAAATCATGTGGAAACAACGTTGTACAATTGGCCTTTACAAACCTTCATCATGACATGGATCCAACATCGTGGTAGTAAATACATTTGTAACTAATCCTTGGACTGTCAATCACACATAGTAATAGTCCACCTCACAACTTTACAACAAAACAGTCACGATGGGTCATAGTGAGGATTTCCTTTCACAACATCTTTGCTCCAGGTAGAAGTGATGTGTTTAACTTTGCCACAAACACGGAGGAGATTGACCAAGTTCTTCCCTCTTTCCTCAATAGTTGCCATTATTTGTGTGTGAATGTTTTGTTGACAAGACTCTGTGTGCTGCTGCACATTAGCTTCTTTAGTGAGCTAGGCACTATCTGTGCCTCATGTGCTTGATCTAACATTAGTTTTGTGCTCTGTGTCGGGTAAATGCATCGATTTTGAATCACGTTCGGTTGTATTATTTTCCTCGTCATAGCCTTCAGTATTTTTTACTCTAACAGTCATATGGAAATCTGTTTCTGCTACGCGCTTTTTCTCAGAGTCATCACACACTGTCACTAACTGTGTATTGACGCCACACAGTTTCATGTAAATTTGCTGTTGATTGTTTTGAGTATCATACAAAGACTGGGGAAGAGAGGAAGGCAAATGATGATTATTGTCAGCTACATGGTTATCAGTATAAACAGTTTTTTTCACTGTCAGAATCAGCAGCATAGAACAAACTGGGCAGAGTTGGCAAAAATAAACAAGATGGAGATGAAAGGGCTGCCTTGCCTACCCTTGGCTTCCTCTGTGTTTCACAGTGTTATCCCTGTTTACCTGGAAGGGGCACTTTCTGCGATACACAGCATGGATGCTGTGGTAGTAACGTGACAGGGAATAATCGGTTATAGTATTGAACCTCAGGACAACCACAATGTGGTTTCCTTTGCTTTCAATTTTGAACGGGGATAGCGTCATGTTCTGCAGTGCTGAGTTCAACATACTTTCTAAAGTTGACGGGAGATTCATAGCAGGCATACCAACAGACTTGTGTAGGAAACACCTGAATATTTGAATGAGCTGCTGGTTGGGGAGGAACAAAAGTGAACTTCAAAAGGCATAAACATCTCAAAGTAGAATAGGTGTCTGTTAGCAGTGGGGTAAGACATCTGTCTGAAAAAGGCACGCCTTCAGACGCCCACCCATCCAAAAGCTGCAGGTTCGAATCCAGGCAGAACAAAGAAAAAATGTGAAGAATGAAAACAAAAATGTGAAAAATAGTTAATTAGTTAGTTAGTCGGTCATGTAGTTAGGTAGTAAGTAAGGTAGTTACTCAGTTAGTTAATTAGTTAATCAGTTAGCTAGCTATTTAATTAGTTACTTAGTTATTTAATTAGTTAGTTAGTGAGAATTTTTTTTTCTTTTTTGGGGGTGCTTCAACCAGACTACAAGTAGTAAAGAGCCTCTTTCTGTCTCTAAGTTTGCAATTGTCTAAAAAAAAAAGAAAAAAAAATTTTATATGTCCATAACCGTAAGAGAAAATAAAAAGAGTAAAAGAGAAAGGAATAGAGTGCAAAAAGGAAACAAAGAAACAAAGAAGAGATGGAAATAGGAAGATAAAGAAAGAAATAAGAATGACATGTAAGACAGAGAGGACTGGTGTACCATGAATATATTATGAGAAGATGGTTATAAATTGAGAATGAGAGAACTAACTTACTAACTAATTAAGTAATCAACTAATTATTTTTTTCAGTTACCCACCACGCAGACTTTGGGGTTTGTTTGCCAATTTGTTCATCTCTCTTGGTTTTGTGGTTCTTTTCCTTCCTACCTTCCTTCTGTCCTTCCTTTCTTTCTTCTTTCTTTTTTTTCATCATTTGGTCTAGTGGTATCTATAAATTAGTTCTTTATTGATATACTCATTTACTTAATTATATATATATATACAATATATATATATATATATATATATATATATATATACATACATTCACTTATTTATTATCTGTTTATTTATTAAGGCGTATATTAGGTATTCATTTATATACGTATACAATTTGTGACTTTTCAAAGAGAGAGAGAGAGAGAGAGAGAGGAGAGAGAGAGAGAGAGAGAGAGAGAGAGAGAGAGAGAGAGAGACAGAACGAATATGAATGCGAATAGTTTTATGTGGTTTAGGCTATTAAGGCCCTTCACAAAACGGACTATGGTGGAATTTGATGGGGGAACAGGGTAGGGGTGAGGGCAGGGAAGAAATGGAGTGAGGACGGAAGCACATACACGAAAATTATGTGGAAACAACGTTGTACAATTGGCCTTTACAAATCTCCATCATGACATGGATCCAACATCGTGGTATTAAATAGATTTGTACTGTTTGCCAATTTCATTATCTCTTGGTTTTGTGGTTCTTTTCCTTTCTACCTTCATTCTGTCCTTCCTTTCTTTCTTCTTTCTTTTTTGATCATTTGGTCTAGTGGTATCTATAAATTAGTTATTTATTCATATACTTATTTACTAAATTATATATATATATATATATATATATATATACATATATATATATATATATATTTTTCATTCATTCATTATTTGTTTATTTATTAAGGCGTTCATTAGGTATTAATTTATGTACGTATTCAATTTGTGACTTTTCAGAGAGAGAGAGAGAGAGAGAGAGAAAAGAGAGAATATGAATGCGAATAGTTTTATGTGGTTTAGGCTATTAAGGCCCTTCACAAAACGGACTATGGAGGAATGGGATGGGGAACAGGGTAGGGGTGAGGGCAGGGGAAAATGGAGTGAGGACGGAAGTACATACACGAAAATCATGTGGAAACAACGTTGTACAATTGGCCTTTACAAACCTTCATCATGACATGGATCCAACATCGTGGTAGTAAATACATTTGTAACTAATCCTTGGACTGTCAATCACACATAGTAATAGTCCACCTCACAACTTTACAAAAAACAGTTACGATGGGTCATAGTGAGGATTTCCTTTCACAACATCTTTGCTCCAGGTAGAAGTGATGTGTTTAACTTCGCCACAAACACGGAGGAGATTGACCAAGTTCTTCCCTCTTTCCTCAATAGTTGCCATTATTTGTGTGTGAATGTTTTGTTGACAAGATTCTGTGTGCTGCTGCACATTAGCTTCTTTAGTGAGCTAGGTGCTGTCTGTTCCACATGTGATTGATCTAACATTAGTTTTGTGCTCTGTGTCGGGTAAATGCATCGATTTTGAATCACGTTCGGTTGCATTATTTTCCTGTTCATAGCCTTCAGTATTTCTTACTCTAACAGTCATATGGAAATCTGTTTCTGCTACGCACTTTTTCTCAGAGTCATCACACACTGTCACTAACTGTATATTGACGCCACACAGTTTCATGTAAATTTGCTGTTGATTGTTTTGAGTGTCATACAAAGACTGGGGAAGAGAGGCAGGCAAATGATTATCATTGTCAGCTACATGGTTATCAGTATAAACAGTTTTTTTCACTGTCAGCATCAGCAGCATAGAACAAACTGGGCAGAGTTGGCAAAAATAAACCAGATGGAGATGAAAAGGCTGCCTTGCCTACCCTTAGCTTCTTCTGTGTTTCACAGTGTTATCCCTGTTTACCTGGAAGGGGCACTTTCTGCGATACACAGCATGGATGCTGTGGTAGTAACGTAACAGGGAATAATCGGTTATAGTATCGAACCTCAGGACAACCACAATGTGGTTTCCTTTGCTTTCAATTTTGAACGGGGATAGCGTCATGTTCTGCAGTGCTGAGTTCAACATACTTTCTAAAGTTGACAGGAGATTCATAGCAGGCATACCAACAGACTTGTGTAGGAAACACCTGAATATTTGAATGAGCTGCTGGTTGGGGAGGAACAAAAGTGAACTTCAAAAGGCATAAACATCTCAAAGTAGAATAGGTGTCTGTTAGCAGTGGGGTAAGACATCCGTCTGAAAAAGGCACGCCTTCAGACGCCCACCCATCCAAAAGCTGCAGGTTCGAATCCAGGCAGAACAAAGAAAAAATGTGAAGAATGAAAAAAAAAATGTGAAAAATAGTTAATTAGTTAGTTAGTCAGTCATGTAGTTAGGTAGTAAGTAAGGTAGTTACTCAGTTAGTTAATTAGTTAATCAGTTAGCTAGCTATTTAATTAGTTACTTAGTTAATTAGTTAGTTAGTGAGAATTTTTTTTTCTTTTTTGGGGGTGCTTCAACCAGACTACAAGTAGTAATGAGCCTCTTTCTGTCTTTAAAAAAAAAAAAGGAGAAAAAATTGTATATGTCCATAAACATAAAAGAAAATAAAACGAGTAAAAGAGAAAGGAACAGAGTACAAAAAGGAAACAAAGAAACAAAGAAGAGATGGAAATAGGAAGATAAAGAAAGAAATAAGAACGACATGTAAGACAGAGAGGACTGATGTACCATGAATATATTATGAGAAGATGGTTATAAATTGAGAATGAGAGAACTAACTTACTAACTAATTAAGTAATCAACTAATTATTTTTTTCAGTTACCCACCACGCAGACTTTGGGGTTTGTTTGCCAATTTGTTCATCTCTCTTGGTTTTGTGGTTCTTTTCCTTCCTACCTTCCTTCTGTCCTTCCTTTCTTTCTTCTTTCTTTTTTTTCATCATTTGGTTTAGGGGTATCTATAAATTAGTTCTTTATTGATATACTCATTTACTCAATTATATATATATATATATATATATAATACATAAATGGCAAATTCTCTGTGTGTGTGTGTTGTGTGTGTGTGTGTGTGTGTGTGTGTGTGTGTGTGTGTGTGTGTGTTTTGTGTCTGTGTACGCTATAGACTCAAAAACGGCTCAACCGATTGTCATGAAATTTGGCAGGTACGTCCGTTGTGACTCGAGGATGGTTTTGGGCTAATCTCAAAAAAAATAAAACCGTTAAAAACCGTTAAAAAGCTGTTATAACGGTTTCAAAGTCATCTTTTTCCTCTGCTTTTGTTCAACTAGCCGTTGTTACATTGCACAGGTACAGGACTACTTCTCTAAAATTAGAACCGTTATTTGGCAGTTAAAAAACCTTATTTATAACAGTTAAAAACCGTTAAAAACACCAAACCCTATAAAAGAAACTGTTTAAAACCCGATCTTCTTGAAATTTAGCAGGTACATCTGTTGTGACCCGAGGATGGTTTGGGGCTAATCTCTAAAAAAATAAAACCGTTAAAAACCGTTAAAAACAACTGTTATAACGGTTTCAAAGACATCTTTTTCCTCTGCTTTTCATCAAATGGCCATTGTGACATTGCACAGGTACGGGGCTACTTCTCGAAAATTAGAACCGTTATTTGGCAGTTAAGAAACGTTATTTATAACAGTTAAAAACCGTTAAAAACACCAAACCCTATGAAAACTGTTTAAAACCCGATCTTCTGAGGTTGGCGGCCATGAGAGTTATAGGATCGCCACCAAACTTGACATAAGCCTACAGGAACATCCAGCGGGTAATATAGGGCCATTAGATAGTCATTATGACCATTAAATTTGACCGTTAAAAACCGTTATTTTCAAAATTTAGGCTGTTCTTGATGAAATTCAGTATACATGTGCAGTTTTATATGCCGAAAAATGATATACAACTTTTACGAACCGAAATTTACAACTGACCGTTAAAAACCGTTATTTTATAAATTTAGAGTATTCTTGAAGAAATTCGATATACATGTGCAGTTTTGAACGCTAAACAATGATATACAATTTTCAAGATCCGAAACTTAACATTGACCGTTAAAAACCGTTATTTTCTGAATTTCTAAATTTTCACCGTTCTTGATAACATTCCGTATGCACGTACAGTTTTAAGCGCTGAACAATGTATTTTACGAACCAAAACTTAACATTGACCGTTAAAAACCGTTATTTTCTAAATTTACACCGCTATTGATAAAATTCGGTATGCGTATGTCCAGTAACGGTAAGTAATTTTGCAACATGGATGGGACAGTGTAGGGGGATGAAAAGGGAGCAATGAGAGGGGCCAGAAAAATGATTGTACAGTGCAAAGCCTGATACACTATTTTTACATTAGACACAGACCCGTTGAAATAAACTACTTCTGCACAAAGTCTGTTCCTACAAAATTAAGGGCAATCAGTAGAATGGAAATGGGAACAGTGAGTGCAGGCGGAAAATTGAGCGAGAAAAGCATCTCGACGTGCTAGGGGAAAGGGGCCAGAGGCAGGCGGAAAACAATAGAATGTATAAGAGAGAGAGAGAGACAGACAGACAGAGACAGAGACAGAATGTGTATCTGTGTTGGGGGGAGGGGGTGGGAAGATGTTGGGGGGGGGGGGGTTGATTGTAAATCAAAACAATTAATACATGTTTGCCATCACGTGAGTATCGCAAAGAATGTTCATATCCCGGGCAACGCCGGGTGCCCCATAAATATATATATATATTTTTTTTTAATTCATTATTTGTTTATTTATTAAGGCGTTTATTAGGTATCAATTTATGTACGTATTCAATTTGTGACTTTTCAGAGAGAGAGAGAGAGAGAGAGAGAGAGAGAGAGAGAGAGAGAACGAATATGAATGCGAATAGTTTTATGTGGTTTAGGCTATTAAGGCCCTTCACAAAACGGACTATGGAGGAATGGGATGGGGAACAGGGTAGGGGTGAGGGCAGGGGAGAAATGGAGTGAGGACGGAAGTACATACACGAAAATCATGTGGAAACAACGTTGTACAATTGGCCTTTACAAACCTTCATCATGACATGGATCCAACATCGTGGTAGTAAATACATTTGTAACTAATCCTTGGACTGTCAATCACACATAGTAATAGTCCACCTCACAACTTTACAACAAAACAGTCACGATGGGTCATAGTGAGGATTTCCTTTCACAACATCTTTGCTCCAGGTAGAAGTGATGTGTTTAACTTTGCCACAAACACGGAGGAGATTGACCAAGTTCTTCCCTCTTTCCTCAATAGTTGCCATTATTTGTGTGTGAATGTTTTGTTGACAAGACTCTGTGTGCTGCTGCACATTAGCTTCTTTAGTGAGCTAGGCACTATCTGTGCCTCATGTGCTTGATCTAACATTAGTTTTGTGCTCTGTGTCGGGTAAATGCATCGATTTTGAATCACGTTCGGTTGTATTATTTTCCTCGTCATAGCCTTCAGTATTTTTTACTCTAACAGTCATATGGAAATCTGTTTCTGCTACGCGCTTTTTCTCAGAGTCATCACACACTGTCACTAACTGTGTATTGACGACACACAGTTTCATGTAAATTTGCTGTTGATTGTTTTGAGTATCATACAAAGACTGGGGAAGAGAGGAAGGCAAATGATGATTATTGTCAGCTACATGGTTATCAGTATAAACAGTTTTTTTCACTGTCAGAATCAGCAGCATAGAACAAACTGGGCAGAGTTGGCAAAAATAAACAAGATGGAGATGAAAGGGCTGCCTTGCCTACCCTTGGCTTCCTCTGTGTTTCACAGTGTTATCCCTGTTTACCTGGAAGGGGCACTTTCTGCGATACACAGCATGGATGCTGTGGTAGTAACGTGACAGGGAATAATCGGTTATAGTATTGAACCTCAGGACAACCACAATGTGGTTTCCTTTGCTTTCAATTTTGAACGGGGATAGCGTCATGTTCTGCAGTGCTGAGTTCAACATACTTTCTAAAGTTGACGGGAGATTCATAGCAGGCATACCAACAGACTTGTGTAGGAAACACCTGAATATTTGAATGAGCTGCTGGTTGGGGAGGAACAAAAGTGAACTTCAAAAGGCATAAACATCTCAAAGTAGAATAGGTGTCTGTTAGCAGTGGGGTAAGACATCTGTCTGAAAAAGGCACGCCTTCAGACGCCCACCCATCCAAAAGCTGCAGGTTCGAATCCAGGCAGAACAAAGAAAAAATGTGAAGAATGAAAACAAAAATGTGAAAAATAGTTAATTAGTTAGTTAGTCGGTCATGTAGTTAGGTAGTAAGTAAGGTAGTTACTCAGTTAGTTAATTAGTTAATCAGTTAGCTAGCTATTTAATTAGTTACTTAGTTATTTAATTAGTTAGTTAGTGAGAATTTTTTTTTCTTTTTTGGGGGTGCTTCAACCAGACTACAAGTAGTAAAGAGCCTCTTTCTGTCTCTAAGTTTGCAATTGTCTAAAAAAAAAAGAAAAAAAAATTTTATATGTCCATAACCGTAAGAGAAAATAAAAAGAGTAAAAGAGAAAGGAATAGAGTGCAAAAAGGAAACAAAGAAACAAAGAAGAGATGGAAATAGGAAGATAAAGAAAGAAATAAGAATGACATGTAAGACAGAGAGGACTGGTGTACCATGAATATATTATGAGAAGATGGTTATAAATTGAGAATGAGAGAACTAACTTACTAACTAATTAAGTAATCAACTAATTATTTTTTTCAGTTACCCACACACGCAGACTTTGGGGTTTGTTTGCCAATTTGTTCATCTCTCTTGGTTTTGTGGTTCTTTTCCTTCCTACCTTCCTTCTGTCCTTCCTTTCTTTCTTCTTTCTTTTTTTTCATCATTTGGTCTAGTGGTATCTATAAATTAGTTCTTTATTGATATACTCATTTACTTAATTATATATATATATACATATATATATATATATATATATATATATAATATATACATACATTCACTTATTTATTATCTGTTTATTTATTAAGGCGTATATTAGGTATTCATTTATATACGTATACAATTTGTGACTTTTCAAAGAGAGAGAGAGAGAGAGAGAGAGAGAGAGAGAGAGAGAGAGAGAGAGAGAGAGAGAGAGACAGAACGAATATGAATGCGAATAGTTTTTATGTGGTTTAGGCTATTAAGGCCCTTCACAAAACGGACTATGGTGGAATTTGATGGGGGAACAGGGTAGGGGTGAGGGCAGGGAAGAAATGGAGTGAGGACGGAAGCACATACACGAAAATTATGTGGAAACAACGTTGTACAATTGGCCTTTACAAATCTCCATCATGACATGGATCCAACATCGTGGTATTAAATAGATTTGTACTGTTTGCCAATTTCATTATCTCTTGGTTTTGTGGTTCTTTTCCTTTCTACCTTCATTCTGTCCTTCCTTTCTTTCTTCTTTCTTTTTTTGATCATTTGGTCTAGTGGTATCTATAAATTAGTTATTTATTCATATACTTATTTACTAAATTATATATATATATATATATATATATATATAATATAATAATATATATATATATATATTTTTCATTCATTCATTATTTGTTTATTTATTAAGGCGTTCATTAGGTATTAATTTATGTACGTATTCAATTTGTGACTTTTCAGAGAGAGAGAGAGAGAGAGAGAGAAAGAGAGAATATGAATGCGAATAGTTTTATGTGGTTTAGGCTATTAAGGCCCTTCACAAAACGGACTATGGAGGAATGGGATGGGGAACAGGGTAGGGGTGAGGGCAGGGGAGAAATGGAGTGAGGACGGAAGTACATACACGAAAATCATGTGGAAACAACGTTGTACAATTGGCCTTTACAAACCTTCATCATGACATGGATCCAACATCGTGGTAGTAAATACATTTGTAACTAATCCTTGGACTGTCAATCACACATAGTAATAGTCCACCTCACAACTTTACAACAAAACAGTCACGATGGGTCATAGTGAGGATTTCCTTTCACAACATCTTTGCTCCAGGTAGAAGTGATGTGTTTAACTTCGCCACAAACACGGAGGAGATTGACCAAGTTCTTCCCTCTTTCCTCAATAGTTGCCATTATTTGTGTGTGAATGTTTTGTTGACAAGACTCTGTGTGCTGCTGCACATTAGCTTCTTTAGTGAGCTAGGCACTATCTGTGCCTCATGTGCTTGATCTAACATTAGTTTTGTGCTCTGTGTCGGGTAAATGCATCGATTTTGAATCACGTTCGGTTGTATTATTTTCCTCATCATAGCCTTCAGTATTTTTTACTCTAACAGTCATATGGAAATCTGTTTCTGCTACGCGCTTTTTCTCAGAGTCATCACACACTTTCACTAACTGTGTATTGACGACACACAGTTTCATGTAAATTTGCTGTTGATTGTTTTGAGTATCATACAAAGACTGGGGAAGAGAGGAAGGCAAATGATGATTATTGTCAGCTACATGGTTATCAGTATAAACAGTTTTTTTCACTGTCAGAATCAGCAGCATAGAACAAACTGGGCAGAGTTGGCAAAAATAAACCAGATGGAGATGAAAGGGCTGCCTTGCCTACCCTTGGCTTCCTCTGTGTTTCACAGTGTTATCCCTGTTTACCTGGAAGGGGCACTTTCTGCGATACACAGCATGGATGCTGTGGTAGTAACGTGACAGGGAATAATCGGTTATAGTATTGAACCTCAGGACAACCACAATGTGGTTTCCTTTGCTTTCAATTTTGAACGGGGATAGCGTCATGTTCTGCAGTGCTGAGTTCAACATACTTTCTAAAGTTGACGGGAGATTCATAGCAGGCATACCAACAGACTTGTGTAGGAAACACCTGAATATTTGAATGAGCTGCTGGTTGGGGAGGAACAAAAGTGAACTTCAAAAGGCATAAACATCTCAAAGTAGAATAGGTGTCTGTTAGCAGTGGGGTAAGACATCCGTCTGAAAAAGGCACGCCTTCAGACGCCCACCCATCCAAAAGCTGCAGGTTCGAATCCAGGCAGAACAAAGAAAAAATGTGAAGAATGAAAACAAAAATGTGAAAAATAGTTAATTAGTTAGTTAGTCAGTCATGTAGTTAGGTAGTAAGTAAGGTAGTTACTCAGTTAGTTAATTAGTTAATCAGTTAGCTAGCTATTTAATTAGTTACTTAGTTAGTTAATTAGTTAGTTAGTGAGAATTTTCTTTTTCTTTTTTGGGGTGCTTCAACCAGACTACAAGTAGTAAAGAGCCTCTTTCTGTCTCTAAGTTTGCAATTGTCTAAAAAAAAAAAAAGAAAAGAAAAGAAAAAATTGTATATGTCCATAACCATAAAAGAAAATAAAAAGAGTAAAAGAGAAAGGAATAGAGTGCAAAAAGGAAACAAAGAAACAAAGAAGAGATGGAAATAGGAAGATAAAGAAAGAAATAAGAATGACATGTAAGACAGAGAGGACTGGTGTACCATGAATATATTATGAGAAGATGGTTATAAATTGAGAATGAGAGAACTAACTTACTAACTAATTAAGTAATCAACTAATTATTTTTTTCAGTTACCCACCACGCAGACTTTGGGGTTTGTTTGCCAATTTGTTCATCTCTCTTGGTTTTGTGGTTCTTTTCCTTCCTACCTTCCTTCTGTCCTTCCTTTCTTTCTTCTTTCTTTTTTTTTCATCATTTGGTCTAGTGGTATCTATAAATTAGTTCTTTATTGATATACTCATTTACTTAATTATATATATATATATATATATAATATATATATATATATATATATATATATATATATACATGCATTCACTTATTCATTATCTGTTTATTTATTAAGGCGTATATTAGATATTCATTTATATACGTATACAATTTGTGACTTTTCAAAGAGAGAGAGAGAGAGAGAGAGAGAGAGAGAGAGAGAGAGAGAGAGAGAGAGAGAGAGAACGAATATGAATGCGAATAGTTTTATGTGGATTAGGCTATTAAGGCCCTTCACAAAACGGACTATGGAGGAATTTGATGGGGGAACAGGGTAGGGGTGAGGGCAGGGAAGAAATGGAGTGAGGACGGAAGCACATACACGAAAATTATGTGGAAACAACGTTGTACAATTGGCCTTTACAAATCTCCATCATGACATGGATCCAACATCGTGGTATTAAATAGATTTGTACTGTTTGCCAATTTCATTATCTCTTCATTTTGTGGTTCTTTTCCTTTCTACCTTCATTCTGTCCTTCCTTTCTTTCTTCTTTCTTTTTTGATCATTTGGTCTAGTGGTATCTATAAATTAGTTATTTATTCGTATACTTATTTACTAAATTATATATATATATATATATATATATATATACATATATATATATTTTTTTTTCATTCATTCATTATTTGTTTATTTATTAAGGCGTTCATTAGGTATTAATTTATGTACGTATTCAATTTGTGACTTTTCAGAGAGATAGAGAGAGAGAGAGAGAGAGAGAGAGAGAGAGAGAGAGAGAGAGAGAGAGAGAGAGAATATGAATGCGAATAGTTTTATGTGGTTTAGGCTATTAAGGCCCTTCACAAAACGGACTATGGAGGAATGGGATGGGGGAACAGGGTAGGGGGTGAGGGCAGGTGAGAAATGGAGTGAGGACGGAAGCACATACACGAAAATTATGTGGATAGAACGTTGTACAATTGGCCTTTACAAACCTTCATCTTGACATGGATCCGACATCGTGGTATTAAATACATTTGTAACTAATCCTTGGACTGTCAATCACACATAGTAATAGTCCACCTCACAACTTTACAACAAAACAGTTACGATGGGTCATAGTGAGGATTTCCTTTCACAACATCTTTGCTCCAGGTAGAAGTGATGTGTTTAACTTCGCCACAAACACGGAGGAGATTGACCAAGTTCTTCCCTCTTTCCTCAATAGTTGCCATTATTTGTGTGTGAATGTTTTGTTGACAAGATTCTGTGTGCTGCTGCACATTAGCTTCTTTAGTGAGCTAGGTGCTGTCTGTGCCACATGTGCTTGATCTAACATTAGTTTTGTGCTCTGTGTCGGGTAAATGCATCGATTTTGAATCACGTTCGGTTGTATTATTTTCCTGTTCATAGCCTTCAGTATTTCTTACTCTAACAGTCATATGGAAATCTGTTTCTGCTACGCACTTTTTCTCAGAGTCATCACACACTTTCACTAACTGTGTATTGACGCCACACAGTTTCATGTAAATTTGCTGTTGATTGTTTTGAGTGTCATACAAAGACTGGGGAAGAGAGGCAGGCAAATGATTATCATTGTCAGCTACATGGTTATCAGTATAAACAGTTTTTTTTCACTGTCAGCATCAGCAGCATAGAACAAACTGGGCAGAGTTGGCAAAAATAAACCAGATTGAGATGAAAAGGCTGCCTTGCCTACCCTTAGCTTCTGTGTTTCACAGTGTTATCCCTGTTTACCTGGAAGGGGCACTTTCTGCGATACACAGCATGGATGCTGTGGTAGTAACGTAACAGGGAATAATCGGTTATAGTATCGAACCTCAGGACAACCACAATGTGGTTTCCTTTGCTTTCAATTTTGAACGGGGATAGCGTCATGTTCTGCAGTGCTGAGTTCAACATACTTTCTAAAGTTGACGGGAGATTCATAGCAGGCATACCAACAGACTTGTGTAGGAAACACCTGAATATTTGAATGAGCTGCTGGTTGGGGAGGAACAAAAGTGAACTTCAAAAGGCATAAACATCTCAAAGTAGAATAGGTGTCTGTTAGCAGTGGGGTAAGACATCCGTCTGAAAAAGGCACGCCTTCAGACGCCCACCCATCCAAAAGCTGCAGGTTCGAATCCAGGCAGAACAAAGAAAAAATGTGAAGAATGAAAAAAAAATTGTGAAAAATAGTTAATTAGTTAGTTAGTCAGTCATATAGTTAGGTAGTAAGTAAGGTAGTTACTCAGTTAGTTAATTAGTTAATCAGTTAGCTAGCTATTTAATTAGTTACTTAGTTAGTTAATTAGTTAGTTAGTGAGAATTTTTTTTTTCTTTTTTGGGGGTGCTTCAACCAGACTACAAGTAGTAAAGAGCCTCTTTCTGTCTCTAAGTTTGCAATTGTCTTTAAAAAAAAAAAGGAGAAAAAATTGTATATGTCCATAAACATAAAAGAAAATAAAACGAGTAAAAGAGAAAGGAACAGAGTACAAAAAGGAAACAAAGAAACAAAGAAGAGATGGAAATAGGAAGATAAAGAAAGAAATAAGAACGACATGTAAGACAGAGAGGACTGATGTACCATGAATATATTATGAGAAGATGGTTATAAATTGAGAATGAGAGAACTAACTTACTAACTAATTAAGTAATCAACTAATTATTTTTTTCAGTTACCCACCATGCAGACTTTGGGGTTTGTTTGCCAATTTGTTCATCTCTCTTGGTTTTGTGGTTCTTTTCCTTCCTACCTTCCTTCTGTCCTTCCTTTCTTTCTTCTTTCTTTTTTTTCATCATTTGGTTTAGTGGTATCTATAAA
>JAMYXO010006131.1:0-5000 GCA_033310375.1 Conus canariensis | reverse complement strand
CATGGTCAGAGGAGCGAAGGGTACAGGAGATGTAGGAAAAAAGGAAAAAGAAAGTGTGCTATTGCCAGAATACGATGAAGTGATGTGTTTCTCGTGAGCAGCGCTGGGAAGCCTGAATACTCATAACGCGCGCGCTCGCGCACACACACGCATGCGCGCTCGCACACACACACACACACACACACACACACACACACACACACACACACACACACACACACACACGCACGCACGCACGCGCGCGCGCACACACATACACACACACACACACACACACACACACACACGCACGCACGCACGCACGCACACACACACACACACACACACTTACACGCATGCGCGCCCGCACACGCACACACACACACACACACACACACACACACACACACACACACACACACACACACACACAAAATATAATCATAAAGTCTGGATTTGGAAAGCGTCCTGCAATTCAGAAAATGAAGAAGAATTTGAATAACGAATGCTTCAGGAGTGTCTAAGAAGAGCTAGGGGAGGAGAGAAGGGGGAAGATTAGGATTAGCGTGGAAGGGGACACGGGTAAGGATGTCATTATGTAAATGGGAGCAGTGAATGCCCTTGCCACGAAGGGATGGAACAAAACATTATGACGAGCATAGTTCGGCATCGCTAAGTGTTCACACACACACGCGCGCGCGCGCGCACGCATGCACGCACGCACGCACACACGCACGCACGCACGCACGCAAGCACGCACGCGCACGCACGCACGCACACACACACACACACACACACACACACACACACACACACACACACACACACACACACACACACACTACTAATGAAAACTCAACCAAAACTATAGCACATTCCATTCGAAGAAAACAAACAAAGAAACAAATGTAACAAGCGGGGAAAACACTCATGAAAAACAAAAACAGATATCAGGAGAAAATCATAATAAGTCTTTGGACAATGTAAACGAACTGAAATCGAAGAGTAAACAAGATGCAAAGCATATAAATGTACTCCCAGCACAGTGCCAAGAGGGGAGACAATTTCCAGTTAGTGGAAGAAAAAAAGACTCGACAGTGCGGTGGTTATTTCCCTTATCGGACTTGATTTTTTTTATTATCATTTATAGCCGTTAGTAACGGCTATTCTGGTAAAATAAAATATCGGGCATCATCCGTGACCTATGATGAACATACCTACAAATTTTCAGAAAGATCGGCCTGGAAGTTTTGTCTTCAGCGAGTGGAACACATTTTGACCATGGATGGACACACAGACAGACACACAGACACACAGACAGCATTTCTTCATTCCCATTGTAAAGTACTCCCTGTTCTATAAAAACTGAGAGTACAAAAATTACAAGCCATCAGACAAAAGAGAATGTAGGAAGGTTCACTAAAGTCTAGAGCTAGGTTTATTTCTGTAGGTTAAACGATTACATATTACTTTTGTGCTGTAGAGAAACAAAAGTACGTCAGAAAGCAAATGATTAAATTTGTATGAAATCACTAACAAATTTCAAAGGCATTCACAAGTAAAGTGAATAATTTTCTATTGTCTGTAGTATGAAAGAACTTAAGTGGGAATAAACAACATCCACGTACTTGTGGAAGATCTTCCCAAACATGACCATAAAGTTCCAGTGACTCTGGAAGGAAAAATAACATCAGGAGAAGCGACTACAGCTTGGAAGAATAGGAAAGTTCAGGAAGCGACGGATTCTCATGTGAATATTTTGTTTAGTCTGGAAACAAATTGAGGGTGTTTGTATGCTTAGTGAAAGATTAGATGGAAATGAAATATCTGTGACACAGAGGAAAACAAATATCTGTATTCCCAAAGCAGCTAAACCTAAAGAACACATCAAGGAAATAGCGACATATTTCGCTATTGAATGTATATAAAAACTGGTCAGCATAAATACCAGCCAGAGTAAAATAATTCTGACAAGTCTTATTAACGAAGATCAAACAGTAGAAAGAAACTCGTGGAGAGCGTGGCAGCAGAGAGTCCTCAGAAGAGAAGCCCCCTTCAAGCAAGTGTTTCGGCCCTTATCTCCTGACACTCTAGGGGGTTGGGCCACACCCGGTTCATGACTCCGGATGTCCCTCTGCTGCCCCTTTTTTTCCCATCTTGGGACGAGCCATGGCTGGGATTCGAACCCATTACCTTCTGGACATGCTCATTTTCCACTTAATGACTCGCGCTTTAACCACTGAGCCACAGGGACACCTGATATTTGAAGGGAAATTAAGCCTTATGAAGTTCACTTTTGTTCCTCCTTGACCAGATCCAGCTTGAACACCTCTCTGCCGCTTCTGCCATTGCTTTCAGGGCTCTGGTTTTTTCCCTCCCTGCAACCGAGAGCTGTTTCATGAGGCTGTATGCAGACGTTCCTACAAACCCCCTAGCTCCAATTTCTGCAGTGAGGACTTTGACCTGATAGCCTTCTCTCCTCAGGCTGTTTGCCAGATCAGCATACTTTTCAGTCTTGTAGATTTGAGCTGCCTCCATTCTGTTCTCATATGGCACCGTGAGCTCGATCATGATCAGCTGCTTGGTTGACTTAGAGTGGACTACTATGTCTGGTCTCATGCCACTCTTGCTGATGATCTCTGGGTGACTCTTCCATTCTGGGAGGTCTGCAGTGCACTCCCAGTCATCTGCCCCGTCCAGCAGATTCTGCCTGCATGTTGGAGGATTTATTTGCAGGAGATATACTAGAGACAGCATTAGACTTACAAACGATTTACTATACCATTTAGACAAGGAATATCCTCCAGTATTGCTGTTATGTATCGACCTTTATCAAGTGGTTGATGCCGTTGACTGGAACTGTGTATTCATAGTATCTAAAATTTAAGACAATGCTTCTAATAAGATAAAGACATTATATAAAAACAATGAGGCCACTAATCAAAAATGGACAAGCATCAATTTGGTTTTAAGATTAATAAAAATTGTCGACAGAGTAATCCGATCTTGCCATACGTATTCTTCTTATGTTTGAAATTCTATCAAATATGATCAGGCAAAACAAAAATATCAAGGATCTATTTAGAAATCATATCGAACATGAAACAGCACAAATTGCTGACGTCACACAATTTTTACAAAACGGGAGATCGACTATCTTTTGAAGAAACTATATAACATCTTGGATACATATGGAACTAATCAGGAGTGAATAGGAAGCGTAAGAACACATCTGCTGCTTAGCTAGGACGACGGAAAAGTCAACAAACAAGTATATGCCACATCCCAGGATGGAATGGAAATTCCCCCAGCGTTGAAAATGTTAGGAATGTTTCTTACGGCACAGCTCACAGACTGCACAGACATAAACATTGCTGAAGATTTCTAAGAAGAAAAAAAAAACCAAGCAGAGTTTGGATCAAAAGAGATCTAACACCACGATGAAGCAAAGCGTCCTTGAAATCTTTGATACTATTCAAAATCGTGTGTTTGTGGGCACTTTTACCATAACTAACATCGTAGAATTTCCCCTTTTTCATTACAAGAGATGGATTGGGAGACTTTCTTCAGAATTTAGACGAATTTGAACAGGACAAGGACAAGAATGAAGACGAGGACCTCAACAAGAACAAGGAGGAAGCACACTGGGCCACAATGCAGAATGGGCCGGAGGCGTAAGAATGGGAGAGGGGTGGAGGGTGAATATGATGAGATGAGGATTGCACTGATTGTGAAGACAAGGAAGGAAAGCGAGAACGTTGGATGGAGGGACTGTGTGTGTGTGTGTGTGTGTGTGTGTGTGTGTGTGTGTGTGTGTGGTGTGTGTGTGTGTGTGTGTGCGCGCGTGCGTGCGTGCGCGCGTGTGAAGAACTTTCACGAACAGGGACAAGAGCCTAAGCGAGCAATGAGGAGTGAATGAAAAGCGAGGGACACGGGAAGAAACAAGAGCACAAAGGAAAAAATTGAGATTGGGACTAGTGAGAATGGATCGAAAAATGTAATGTCCATAAATGATTTAAACAACTGAAATCAGCAACAACAACAACAACAACAACAAAAACGAACAAACAAACACGCAAAAAAGTAATAAAAAGCAAAACAAGAAGAGAGGTAAAGCAGAGATAAGAGAACAAATGGGAATATTCCGTGCAGTGGAGAAAGCAATGGGGGAAATCATTTGATTGGAAGTGGGAACCGAAAGAAGAATGCGAAGAAGAATGCGAAGAATGCGAAGAAGAAGAATGCGAAGAATGCGAAGAAGAAGAATGCGAAGAATGCGAAGAAGAAGAAGAAGAAGAAGAGAAACGAAACCACATACACAACTACATTTTACTGGAGTAGGGCATAGGAAGTGGTCAGAACTGTAAGGGATAAAAAAAAGACGGGGAAAAAGAAAAAGTGAACGGCAGATCATGTTTCTCCCGGATGATGTTGCTGATTTATCATCACTTCACCTCAGAAGGTCGCCCCCATCTATTTGTGTGTTTGATTGTTTGTCTGTCGGCAATTTTGCTCAAAGTCTACGGAGCCGATGGTAAGGAAACTCGGTGGAACTCTGTGGAAAGAAGGAATGCTGCTAAAAGACCATTCTGGCACATTTGCATCAGACCAGCTGTAGGAACGTTCTTGCATTGGTTTCTTTGACATCCAGAGTTAGAAAAAAAATTCTCCAGAGGTAATGCGTATTTTAAAAACAAAATGCGTGTTAGATGTATAGAAAATATGTCTGTTAAGTATAGTAGGATAAGTCTGAAAAAAAACATAGAATCAGGCGCAGGTTATGGAAACAGTATGTGTGTGTGTGTGTGGGGGGGGGGGTGGTAGAGAGGCAGGGGATTAAGGGGGAGGGTGTCAAAGGGATCCCAAATCCAAGAACCCACCCCTGCTCTCAAAAGCTCTTTTCAGAAAAGACTTTTCTTAGTTCCGATAAAAAAAATAAATAAATAAAACAAATTAAGCAGGTGCTGTTTAGGGAATGGGGGTGTGTGGAGTTGGGGTTTGGGGAAAGGTGGTGGGTGTGT
>JAMYXO010006130.1:0-14207 GCA_033310375.1 Conus canariensis | reverse complement strand
TTTTCCCCCTTTTCCTTTCCTTCCTTCCTTTTTTTTTTCCTTCTTTCTTACTTTCTTTTTCTTTTTCCTTTTTTCTTTCTTACTTTCTTTTTTCCCCGTATTTTTTTATTTTTACCTAGGGGTTTAAAAAATTTTGGAAAGCTATTTATCCTCAATGAAGTTTTAATAATTCCCAAATTTTATGTTTTAAAAAATTTTTCCTTGTTTTTTTTTTATTGTTTTTTCGTTATATTATGTATTATTTATTTTGCCCTTTATATTTTTTTATTTTTTCTTTTTTTTTTAAAGGGCCCTTTTATTTGGGTTTAGGTAAAAATTTTGCTTGTATTAATTTGGATTTTTCAGCGAAGACAGAGAGGGAAGTGCGGAAGAGGAGAGAGGAGGAGGGGAGAGAGGAGAAAGAGAGAGAGAGAAAGAGAGAGAGAATCGAATGCCAAATTTAATTTTGTTTAGACTATTTAGGCCCATTCACAAAAAGGGGACTATGGAAGGTGGGAGGGGGAAAGGGGGTGGGGGTGGGGGTGGGGGAAATGGAGTGGGAGGGGGGCAGTTAAACAAATTATGGGAAAAAAGTTGTAAAATGACCCTTTAAAAAACTTTTCGTCATGACGGGATCCCACTGGGGTTTAAAATTTTTAAAAAATAATCCTTGGATGTCAATCAACATAGTAATGCCCATTTCAAATTTTCAAATAACATCACGATGGGTCCTAGTGAGGATTTTTTTTTTCTCTTTTGGGGAAAGTGGTGTTGAATTGGGCCACAAACGTAGGGGATTCAAAGGTCTTCCCCTTTCCCCCAAAAATAGTTGCCTTTTTTTTTGAAAAAGTTTTTTGACAAATTTGTGTGCTGCTGCACACCCACCTTCTGTGTGCCTGGCATGTCTGTGCCCAAATGCATCGATTTTGAAACTTTTGGTTGTATTGTTTTTTGTTTGTTTAGTATTTTTTCACAACATCTAGGGAAAAAATTTCTTCTGCTACGCATTTTTTTTCGATCATGGACACTTTCAGTAACTGTGTAGGGGCCCACACGTTTCATTTTAAATTCCTTCATTGTTTTAGTGTCTACAAAGATGGCAAACCAAGAGGAAAACGAGCATTGTCGTACATTTTTTATCAGTAACATTTTTTTCACTGCGTCGCGCATAGAACAAACTGGGCCATTTGGCAAAAAAACCAGATAGAGATGAAAAGGCTGCCTTGCCTATCCTTGGCTTTTTTCCTTGTTACATGTTTCCTGTTACCGGGGGGGCACTTTTTGAATCACAGCAGGACGCTGTGGATTACTAGGGAATAATGGTTTAAAAGTTTTAAAATCGGGACGAAAAATTTTTTTTTTGCCCTTTAGTTTTGAACGGGGATAGCGTCATGTTTGCAGTGTGGTTCAGCATTTTTAAAAATTCCAGGAGACCCAAAAGGATACGAACAATTGGTAGGAAACAATAATATTTAAACTGCGATTTGCTGGTTGGGAGGGAAAAAAAGTAAGTTCAAAGGTAAATTTTTCAATGTACAGAGGTGTTTTGGCGGTTGGGGGAAAACATCCGTCTAAAGGGCACGCCTTCAAGCCCACCCACCCAAAAAACTGGGGGTTTGAACCTGGCCCAGAAAAAAAAAAATGTGAAAAACAAACAAAATGTGAAGGCAAAAAAAAAATGGAAGAACAATTAATTGTTTTTTAGATAATATAAGTAAGAAGGTATTAGTATAATTAATTAGCTATTTTATTATTAGTTAGTTAGCTTTTAATTAAGATTAGTTTATGGAAAGGGAGTTTTTTTTTTTGCTTCTACCGATTACAAGTAGTAAAAATTTTTTCTTTTTGGGGTCTTAACTTTTTAAAGTTTTTTTTTTTAAAATCAAGGGAAAGTGATTAAAACATAATAAAAAAAAAAAAGAAAAAATAAAAAAAGAAAAAAAAAAACAAAACAAAGAAGAGTGGAAAAGGAAGAAAAAAGAAAAAATAAAAACGAAATGAAGACAGGGGGGACTGATGTGCCCTGAAATTATGAAAATGATTTAAATTCGAAAAATAGAACTAACAAAACTAAAATTTATAATTAAGAATTCTTTTTCACACCCACGTGAGACTTCGGCGTTTTTTTTCCATTTTGTTTATCTCTCTTGCTTTTTTGGTTCTTTTCCTTCCCTCCCTCCTTCCTTCCTTCCTTCCTTCCTTCCTTTCTTTCTTTCTTCCTTTCTTTCTTTCTTACTTTCTTTCTTTCCGTATTTTTTTCATTATTTACTCTAGTGGTATAATTGTGACAAAGTCTATGTTATCCTCAATGAAGTTTTAATAATTCACCAAATTCTTTATGCTATATGAAATATTCCTTGGGTTTTCTCATTGATTTATTTACGTATATACTTATGTACTTATTTATCTTGTCCTTTATATATATATTTATTATTTCTTTATGTATTAAGGCATTTATTTAGGTATGTAGGTAATAATTTGCATATGTATTCAATTTGTGACTTTTCAGACAGAGAGGGAGAGAGAGAGAGAGAGAGAGAGAGAGAGAGAGAGAGAGAGAGAGAGAGAGAGAGAGAGAGAGAGAATACGAATGCCAATACTTTAATGTTGTTTAGACTATTTAGGCCCATTCACAAAAAAGCGGACTATGGAGGAATGGGATGGGGGAACGGGGTAGGGGTGAGGGCTGGGGGAAATGGAGTGAGGAGGGAGGCAGATATACGAAACTTATGTGGAAACAACGTTGTACAATGAGCCTTTACAAACGTTCGTCATGACATGGATCCCACATCGTGGTATTAAACATATTCGTAACTAATCCTTGGACTGTCAATTACACATAGTAATAGTCCACTTCACAACTTTCAAATTCAACAGTCACGATGGGTCCTAGTGAGGATTTCCTTTCACAACATCTTTGCTCCAGGTACAAGTGATGTGTTGAACTTGGCCACAAACATGGAGGAGATTGACCAAGGTCTTCCCTCTTTCCACAATAGTTGCCATTATTTGTGTGTGAATGTTTTGTTGACAAGATTCTGTGTGCTGCTGCACATCACCTTCTGTAGTAAGCTAGGCGCTGTCTGTGCCAGAAATGCATCGATTTTGAATCACGTTTGGTTGTATTGTTTTCCTGTTCATAGCCTTCAGTATTTTTTACACTAACAGTGATATGCAAATCTTCTTCTGCTACGCACTTTTTCTCACAGTCATGGCACACTATCAGTAACTGTGTACTGGCGCCACACAGTTTCATTTTGATATGCCGTTCATTGTTTTGAGTGTCATACAAAGACTGGCAAACACAAGCAGGCAAACGATGATCATTGTCGGCTACATGTTTATCAGTAAAAACATTTTTTTTCACTGTCAGCATCAGCAGCATAGAACAAACTGGGCACAGTTGGCAAAAATAAACCAGATAGTGATGAAAAGGCTGCCTTGCCTACCCTTGGCTTCTTCTGTGTATCACAGTGTTGTCCCTGATTACCTGGAGGGGGCACTTTTTGCGATACACAGCATGGACGCTGTGGTAGTAACGTGACAGGGAATAATCGGTTATAGTATTGAACCTCAGGACGACGACAATGTTGTTCCTTTTGCCTTCAGTTTTGAACGGGGATAGCGTCATGTTCTGCAGTGCTGAGTTCAGCATACTTTCTAAAGTTGCCAGGAGACTCCTAACAGGCATACGAACAGACTTGTGTAGGAAACAACTGGATATTTGAACTAGCTGCTGGTTAGTGCTGGTTAGGGAGGAACAAAAGTGAACTTCATAAGGCATAAATTTCTCAATGTACAGTAGGTGTCTCTTAGCAGTGGGGTAAGACATCCGTCTGAAAAGGCACGCCTTCAGACGCCCACCCATCCAAACGCTGCGGGTTCGAATTCTGGCCGAGTAAAGAAAAAAATGTGAAGAACAAAACAAAATGTGAAGAACAGTTAATTAGTTAGTTAGATAAGTAGTATGTAAGGTAGTTAGTTAGTTAGGTAGCTATTTAATTAGTTAGTTAGCTATTTAATTAAGTAGTTAGTTCACGAGAATAGCTTGTTTTTTATGCTTCTACCAGATTACAAGTAGTAAATAGTCTCTTTATGTGTGTCTCTAACTTTGTAATTGTCTTTTTTTTAATCAAAGAATGTGTATATACGTACATACACTACTCAAAACAATTGAAGTACCACTTAGGAAAACTGCTGTCATTCGAAAGAAAACAAAGCTGAACATAATTTAATGATTGAATATTTTATTTTTATTATTCCTCAATCCATTCAAATTTATTCAAACACCGTGACAAAAAATTATCTTTGTTTTACACTTGATTAAAGAGGCATACCCCCAAAATGAAAAGTAACAAGAGTCTATGGTAGATGTCATGATGTTAATAACGGGTATGACCACCGTTCGCGTTCAAACAAGCGTCACGTCGACGTCTCATGGAGTGCACCAGGCGGCGGAGAGTGTCCTGGGGGATCGCCTGCCACTCCTGCTCCAGCAACTGAAACAGCTGGTCCACGGTGTCTGCTGGAGGGTTGTGGTCCCGCACTCGCCTCCCCAGCACGTCCCACAGATGCTCTATGGGGTTCAAATCTGGTGACCTGGCAGGCCAGTCCATTCTTGTCACCTGCTGCCCTTGTAGGAACTGATTCACGATGGCGGCGCGGTGGCACGGCGCGTTGTCGTCCTGGAACTGGGCGCCCTGGCCAACTGCCCTCAGGGCGGACATCACAAGGGGGCGGATGATGGTGTCGCGGTAGGTGGCACCGGTCAGGCTGCCTTCAACACGGTGTAGGGGGGTCCTGTGACGTAGGCTGAACCCACCCCACACCATCACGGACCCACCTCCATAGCGGTCATGCTCCCTGACGGCAGCGTCAACGTAGCGTTCTCCAGGACGTCGCCAGACGCGAACCCGCCCGTCGTTGAACCTGAGGGTGAACCTTGACTCGTCTGTGAAGAGTACTGTTGCCCATTCAGCTCTTGTCCACCTTCTATGACATGCTGCCCAGGCCCGACGATGAGCTCGATGCGCTGGGGTCAGTATTGATCTCACTGCTGGGGACCTTGACCTCAAGTTGGCGTCGTGGAGCCGGTTCCGAACTGTCTGGGTACTGACGTTGACGTTGCTGGCTTGTCGTAGCTGGTCTCGGAGTACTGTGGCACTGGCTGAACGGTCTCTCAGACAAGCGATAACAATGAACCGATCCTGCTGTCTGGAGGTGCTTCTCGTCCGTCCACGTCCCTGCTGTTCTTCAACACTTCCAGTGTTAAGCCAACGGTCTCTGAGCCTCAGAATGACTGGGTGACTCACTCCAAGCCGTCGACCAATCTCCCTCAAGCCAATACCTTCTTGGTACCATGCTATTGCTCTTCCTCTGTCGGTGTTGCTTAGTCGTTGTCTCGCAGGCATGGTTAAATCTTCCTAAATTTCGCGACTTTTTATACCCGTCAAATGTGCTAACTGATTGCAATTCTGCTCAGAAAAAACCTTGCTTTCACGTGCATCACATTTTTTTTTCTTGCTGTGTCTGTGTCAAAATCTGGGAGCGACACAAGTTCGATAATTTCTCGGGATTTTTTTGCCTCAGATGCGACGCGGTAGATAACTGCTGACCGACTTTAACATAACAAAAATGCACGAGGAGTAGTATTTGAGAACCGGGTAAGCTTATCCAGCAGAGTTTATTCAATTATCAATATTAATTGGTTTATCAGAGCTTTTTAAAAATTGCATACAAAAATTAGGGGTGGTACTTCAATTGTTTTTAGTAGTATATATAAGAAAATAAAAAGAATAAATGAATAGAGTACAAAAAAAACAAAAACAAAGAAGAGATGGAAATAGGAAGATAAAGAAAGAAATAAGAACGAAATGTAAGACAGGGAGGACTGATGTGCCATGAAGACGTTATGAGAAGATTATTATAAATTCCGAATAATAGAACTAACTAATTAACTAATTCAGTAATTAATGAATTCTTTTTTCACTTACCCACTGTGCAGACTTCGGCATTTTGTTTTCCATTTTGTTTATCTCTCTTGCTTTTTGGGTTCTTTTCCTTCCCTCCCTCCTTCCTTCCTTCCTTCCTTTCTTTCTTTCTTTCCGTATTTTTTTCATTATTTACTCTAGTGGTATAATTGTGACAACGTCTATGTTATCCTCAATGAAGTTTTAATAATTCACCAAATTCTTTATGCTATATGAAATATTCCTTGTTTTTTCTCATTGATTTATTTACGTATATACTTATGTACTTATTTATCTTTTCCTTTATATATTTCTTTATTATTTCTTTATTTATTAAGGCATTTATTTAGGTATGTAGGTAATAATTTGCATATGTATTCAATTTGTGACTTTTCAGACAGACAGAGAGAGAGAGAGAGTGACAGAGAGAGAGGAGAGAGAGAGAGAGAGAGAGAGAGAGAGAGAGAGAGAGAGAGAGAGAGAGAATACGAATGCCAATACTTTAATGTTGTTTAGACTATTTAGTCCCATTCACAAAAAAGCGGACTATGGAGGAATGGGATGGGGGAACGGGGTAGGGGTGAGGGCTGGGGGAAATGGAGTGAGGAGGGAGGCAGATATACGAAACTTATGTGGAAACAACGTTGTACAATGAGCCTTTACAAACGTTCGTCATGACATGGATCCCACATTATTATTATTATTATGAACATTTATGGCGCCTAATCAATTGAATGCCCTAGGCGTTTACAATATCACAACAAACATCAAATCACACAATATATAACAATCATACATGAGAAAAAGGCATCAAAATCCAAAGCAAGGACACAAACTCACAAGCATGCATACACGCAAACACACACTCACACAGACACGAACGCACACAAAGCAGACACTCGCATCACACATTGCAAACGTCGGGTCACAGGGAAGACGAAGTTACCTAGGAAACAGATGAGTTTTGAGAAGGCGCTTGAATGTGGGCAGTGAGGGTGAGTATCTGAGAGAGCGAGGTAATTGATTCCAGGTAGTTGGAGCTTGATAGGCAAAGGAACGTTGACCAAAGGTTTTAGTGCGAACAGTGGGGATACTGTAGATACGAGTGTCACATGAGGAACGTAAAGCTCGAGATGGGGTGTAAAGATGTAACAGGTGGGTGAGATACTCGGGACAGGAAGACTCGATAGATTTGAAGCAGAGAGAGGCAATCTTGTAGGATATTCTTAGCTGAACAGGGAGCCAGTGGAGAGAGCGGAGCAATGGGGTAACATGGTTATATTTAGAAGTGCGGAAGATGAGACGGGCAGCATGATTCTGAACTCTTTGAAGTTTGTTGATGAGATGAGAGGGAGAGCCAGACAAAAGAGCGTTACAGTAATCCAGGCGGGATAGAACAAATGCGCAGACAAGAGCTTTTGTTGTGTTTTCTGAGAGAAGATGGCGAATAGAAGCAATTCGGCGGAGTTCAAGAAAGCAAGTGCGACAGACATTGCTGACATGCTGTTGGAAGGACAGGGTTTGATCAAGAGTTACACCGAGGTTGCGGGCAGAATGAGAGAGAGTGATAGGTGAATCAACAAGTTTGATGGAAGTCGGAACAGAAGAGTGGTTTTGAAGTTTTGGTGGGGTGATCAGGATCAGTTCAGACTTATCTTCATTTAGTTTTAGTTTGTTTCGGGTCATCCAGTCCTTAAGGTTGGCTACACAAGACTGGGTGTTTTGGATCATGAGAGGAAGGTCAGAGAGAGGCCCAGAGACATACAGCTGATTGTCATCAGAGAAGGAATGATGCTGAAGTAGGTGTTCTTGGACGATAGAAGAGACAGGATAAGAGTAGAGAATGAAGAGTAGAGGGCCCAAGACAGATCCTTGTGGCACGCCGTAGGTCAGACAAGAGGGATTAGAAGAAAGGCCGTTGGCAGGCAATACAAATATATCTGCCTTCAGAAGGGATTGCGATAGTTCCCTTATGCAGCCAGTGAAGAGTTTTCATATCTGGAACATGTTTTCTTAATTTCATGTTCCCAGTTTCTCCATCATCAAATTCACCCCCCCCCCCTCCCTCCTTCAGTCCAAATCTTTGCCAAGTCATTACTATGAAGATAGTTCAGTTGTTGGCCTGCGCTTGTTTTTTCCCCCACTATTAGATTGTTCGTCTATGTATTTGTCTGACTTTATTCAAGTTTAAAAGGCTGTGCCAGTCTTGAATAAAAGTTACTCTGTGTTAGGTTTTCTTATGGGAGCAAAAAATACCCAACTTGTTTACTGTTTATCGTTTACTGTTCCCTGCCTCATTTCATTTCCGATTTTGTTTTGATTAAATTGAGGTTATTTGTATTTGCTTCTGTCCGTCTGTATGTTTGTCTTTTGATCTTCCTTGCATCTTTGGGTGGATCCTCAAGCGTAGGCTCAAAGATTGTCCCCTACATTTTATACTATTTGCATAATGTCTTTAGTTTTTCAGCAACTTTTTTCCTCCCCACACTTTCGTTTGGTTTCATTTACTACTCTTCGCTGGCTGCTTTGGGGGTGCTATTGGATTCTTTTTTGCACCCTTGGTGGTGAGAACACCACAGTATTATGGACTGTGGTGTGTCTCTATTTGACGCCAGGAGCGCAGACACAACCAGCCGTGTCTCCCTGATGAGTCCGACCCAGCGGACGAAAGGTCTCGGAGCAGGCAATACAAATATATCTGCCTTCAGAAGGGATTGCGATAGTTCCCTTATGCAGCCAGTGAAGAGTTTTCATATCTGGAACATGTTTTCTTAATTTCATGTTCCCAGTTTCTCCATCATCAAATTCACCCCCCCCCCCCCCTCCCTCCTTCAGTCCAAATCTTTGCCAAGTCATTACTATGAAGATAGTTCAGTTGTTGGCCTGCGCTTGTTTTTTCCCCCACTATTAGATTGTTCGTCTATGTATTTGTCTGACTTTATTCAAGTTTAAAAGGCTGTGCCAGTCTTGAATAAAAGTTACTCTGTGTTAGGTTTTCTTATGGGAGCAAAAAATACCCAACTTGTTTACTGTTTATCGTTTACTGTTCCCTGCCTCATTTCATTTCCGATTTTGTTTTGATTAAATTGAGGTTATTTGTATTTGCTTCTGTCCGTCTGTATGTTTGTCTTTTGATCTTCCTTGCATCTTTGGGTGGATCCTCAAGCGTAGGCTCAAAGATTGTCCCCTACATTTTATACTATTTGCATAATGTCTTTAGTTTTTCAGCAACTTTTTTCCTCCCCACACTTTCGTTTGGTTTCATTTACTACTCTTCGCTGGCTGCTTTGGGGGTGCTATTGGATTCTTTTTTGCACCCTTGGTGGTGAGAACACCACAGTATTATGGACTGTGGTGTGTCTCTATTTGACGCCAGGAGCGCAGACACAACCAGCCGTGTCTCCCTGATGAGTCCGACCCAGCGGACGAAAGGTCTCGGAGCAGGCAATACAAATATATCTGCCTTCAGAAGGGATTGCGATAGTTCCCTTATGCAGCCAGTGAAGAGTTTTCATATCTGGAACATGTTTTCTTAATTTCATGTTCCCAGTTTCTCCATCATCAAATTCACCCCCCCCCCCCCCCCCTCCTTCAGTCCAAATCTTTGCCAAGTCATTACTATGAAGATAGTTCAGTTGTTGGCCTGCGCTTGTTTTTTCCCCCACTATTAGATTGTTCGTCTATGTATTTGTCTGACTTTATTCAAGTTTAAAAGGCTGTGCCAGTCTTGAATAAAAGTTACTCTGTGTTAGGTTTTCTTATGGGAGCAAAAAATACCCAACTTGTTTACTGTTTATCGTTTACTGTTCCCTGCCTCATTTCATTTCAGAAACTACTTGTTGACGATCAGTGATGTAGGAATGAAACCAACTCAAGACTGTGTCATCAAGCCCAAAAGAGTGATGTAGGCGGGAAATGAGGATAGAGTGGTCAATAGTGTCAAAGGCAGTGGATAGGTCCAAGAGAGTCAAAAGTGATACATTGTTACAGTCAAGGGCAGTCAGAATGTCGTTACAGATTTTGAGAAGAGCAGTCTCAGTACTATGTCCAGAGCGGTAAGCAGACTGAAGGGGATAGACAAGGCTGTTGGGGTGGTCTAACAGTTGGTCAAGAACAACTTTCTCTAAAATGTTTGAAAGAAACGGAAGATTTGACACAGGTCTGTAGTTTTTCAAATTGTCAGGGTCAAGAGTAGTCTTTTTCAAAAGAGGTCTTACAATTGCAGATTTGAAAGAAGAAGGAAAGAAGCCAGTTGAGAGGGAATGGTTGATGATGATGGTAATATGAGGGAGTAGAGTGTCAAGGCAATGGGTGAGGAAAGAAGCTGGTAGTGGGTCGAGTTCACAGGTTTTAATGCCAGATTTCATGATGATTTTCTTTACAAAGACCTCAGAAACAGGATGGAAGGAAGTGAGGAAAGTTCCCGAGAAAGGGGGATCGGGAAATGGTGCATGAGTATTAGTCAGGGAGTCCAGTGAAAGCCTAAGATTAGTGATCTTGTTGACAAAGTAGTCAGAGAAAGCCTGTGGAAGATCAGAAGGTGGGAGATTGGAAGGAAGAGGAGAGGAGTCAGTTTTACCAAGAAGAGTGTTAGTAATGTTATACAGCTGTTTGGATGTGGAGCATGCAAGAATTTTGGCATTGTAATAGGCAGATTTTGTAGCGTGAACAAGGCTGTTAACAATTTTGTTGGCAGTTTGGAAAATTTGCTTGTGAACTGTCAGACTGGACTTGTGCCACAGTCTCTCGGCTCTGCGTCTTTCACGCTTGGCTTCTTGCAGCTGAGGCGCAACGGAGGAGAACCAAGGTGATGGTGGCCTCTTGGAGACAAGACGGCCACAGGCAGGAGCGTACTGGTCCAGGAGCCGAAGGAGAAGGGAGTTGAGGTCATCTGGAGTGGTCGGCGGTGAAGTAGACAGGTGAGAATGGAGGACAGCGTTGAAGAGAGTCATGTCGACTGCGGAGAGGTTTCTGGCTTGAACGTACGTTTTGCGAGGTGGAGGGCGGAAAAGGTGGAGATCAGCTACGAGGCAGACATGGTCAGACGGGAGGGTGTGGTCGATAGTGACAGAACTCACCACAGCCTGGTCAACCCTGTGGATCATATTATCCAATGTGTGTCCACGAATGTGAGTGGGAGCGTGGACACACTGAACCAGTCCATAGCAGTCCAGGAGGTCGATGACTTTGGAGGTGGTGGAGTCAGAGGGGCGATCAAAATGAATGTTGAAGTCACCAGCGATGATGTAGGAGCCATGAAGAGAGTTGCAGTAGGACAGCAGATCGGGGAGTTCATCGAAAAAGGTGGAGTCAGTCAAGCGGTTCTTAGGGTTTGGAGGGGTACGATACAGACACAGGAGGTGGAAAGTTTGGTGGGGAAAGGTGAGGGTGAGTTGTGCCAGTTCGAAGGAGGTGTGGGTGAAGGGGAAGGAGGACTTGGTGGAGAGGAAAGGGGAGAGTGAATCAGCGACGACAAATGCAATGCCGCCGCCGCGGGACTGACGGGGAAAGGAGATGGTGTGGTGGCCGGGTGGAGCGATGTCACGGCACTTAGCTTCATCACCTTCAGCACGAAACCAAGTTTCGGTCACAGCGAAGACATCAACGTTGTTGTCATGGATGAAGTAGGAGAGGGCAGACCGTTTTTCAGTTCCAGTACCCAGAGCTTGGGCATTGAAAACACATAGGCGGAAAGAAGCAGATCGGTCCAAGAAACGGTTTTCAGCAGAGCGAGTGTTGATGCGAATCAGATTTACAAGATTTCTAGAAGAGGGTTTGTTATGTGGCTTCTCAGTCAAAACAGATGGAGGAGTGACACAAGCGCGAGTGGAAGTTAACACTGGAATGGGCTCACCTTTCTTCAGTTTTCTGCGGCCACCACGAAATGGTCGCCGTTTCTTCTTCCACGAGGGACTCCGTGCAGTGTTCATTAATCCAACATGGCAAAGTGTGTCACAAACTGTTGGGGGAAATTCAGAAAGAACATCCTTGAGCGAGAGCAAGTCTTCTCTACTGTAGTGAATACTAGAGGGCGGCGTGGTATTAAACAGCATACTTTCTAAAGTTGCCAGGAGACTCCTAACAGGCATACGAACAGACTTGTGTAGGAAACAACTGAATATTTGAACTAGCTGCTGGTTAGTGCTGGTTAGGGAGGAACAAAAGTGAACTTCATAAAAGCTGCGGGTTCGAATCCTGGCCGAGCAAAGAAAAAAATGTGAAGAACAAAACAAAATGTGAAGAACAAAACAAAATGTGAAGAACAGTTAATTAGTTAGTTAGATAAGTAGTAAGTAAGGTAGGTAGGTAGTTAGTTAGCTATTTAATTAGTTAGCTATTTAATTAAGTAGTTAGTTCACGAGAGTAGGGTTTTTTATGCTTCTACCAGATTACAAGTAGTAAAGAGTCTCTTTCTGTGTGTCTCTAACTTTGTAATTGTCTTTTTTTTTTAATCAAAGAATGTGTATATACATACATATATAAGAAAATAAAAAGAATAAATGAGTAGAGTACAAACAAAACAACAACAAAGAAGAGATGGAAATAGGAAGATAAAGAAAGAAATAAGAACGAAATGTAAGACAGGGAGGACTGATTTGCCATGAAGACGTTATGAGAAGATGATTATAAATTCCGAATAATATAACTAACTAATTAACTAATTCAGTAATTAATGAATTCTTTTTTCACTTACCCACTGTGCAGACTTCGGCGTTTTGTTTTCCATTTTGTTTATCTCTCTTGCTTTTTTGGTTCTTTTCCTTCACTCCCTCCTTCCTTCCTTCCTTCCTTCCTTCCTTCCTTCCTTCATTCCTTTCTTTCTTTCTTTCCGTTTTTTTTTTTTCATTATTTACTCTAGTGGTATAATTGTGACAACGTCTATGTTATCCTCAATGAAGTTTTAATAAATGACCAAATTCTTTATGCTATATGAAATATTCCTTGTTTTTTCTCATTGATTTATTTACGTATATACTTATGTACTTATTTATCTTTTCCTTTATATATTTCTTTATTATTTCTTTATTTATTAAGGCATTTATTTAGGTATGTAGGTAATAATTTGCATATGTATTCAATTTGTGACTTTTCAGACAGACAGAGAGAGAGAGAGAGAGAGAGAGAGAGAGAGAGGGGAGAGAGAGAGAGAGAGAGAGAGAGAGAGAATACGAATGCCAATACTTTAATGTTGTTTAGAACTATTTAGGCCCATTCACAAAAAAGCGGACTATGGAGGAATGGGATAGGGGAATGGGGTAGGGGTGAGGGCTGGGGGAAATGGAGTGAGGAGGGAGGCAGATATACGAAACTTATGTGGAAACAACGTTGTACAATGAGCCTTTACAAACGTTCGTCATGACATGGATCCCACATCGTGGTATTAAACATATTTGTAACTAATCCTTGGACTGTCAATCACGCATAGTAATAGTCCACTTCACAACTTTCAAAATCAACAGTCACGATGGGTCCTAGTGAGGATTTCCTTCACAACATCTTTGCTCCAGGTACAAGTGATGTGTTGAACTTGGCCACAAACATGGAGGAGATTGACCAAGGTCTTCCCTCTTTCCACAATAGTTGCCATTATTTGTGTGTGAATGTTTTGTTGACAAGATTCTGTGTGCTGCTGCACATCACCTTCTGTAGTAAGCTAGGCGCTGTCTGTGCCACAAATGCATCGATTTTGAATCACGTTTGGTTGTATTGTTTTCCTGTTCATAGCCTTCAGTATTTTTTACACTAACAGTCATATGCAAATCTGCTTCTGCTTCGCACTTTTTCTCAGAGTCATGGCACACTATCAGTAACTGTGTACTGGCGCCACACAGTTTCATTTTGATATGCCGTTCATTGTTTTGAGAGCCATACCAAGACTGGCAAACACAAGCAGGCAAACGATGATCATTGTCAGCTACATGTTTTATCAGTAAAAACATTTTTTTCACTGTCAGCATCAGCAGCATAGAACAAACTGGGCACAGTTGGCAAAAATAAACCAGATAGAAATGAAAAGGCTGCCTTTGTCTACCCTTGGCTTCTTCTGTGTATCACAGTGTTGTCCCTGATTACCTGGAGAGAGCACTTTTTGCGATACACAGCATGGACGCTGTGGTGTAACGTGACAGGGAATAAACGGTTATAGTTATTAAAACCCCAGGACGACCCAAATGTTGTTTTTTTTTGCCCTTTTGTTTTGAACGGGGATAGAGTCATGGTTTTGCAGTGCTGAGTTCAGCATACTTTCTAAAGTTGCCC
>JAMYXO010006129.1:12500-14208 GCA_033310375.1 Conus canariensis | reverse complement strand
TCCCAGGACCTCTTTATGAACGACCTTCTCAGTTTTCACCAGTACCGTACTGTGTATAGCACAAAAACTGCATTCATCCCCATCGTAAACGACATTCTAATGCCTCTCGATGATCACGAAGTATTTGTTGCTCTGCTCTCAGATCTGTCTGTAGTTTTCGATACAAATGATCACGACGTTCTCCTCACCTAGCATACTGTATGACTTTGGTTAAGATTTTATCTTTCAGTAAACCTTTCATCCTTCTTTATTAGAAACGGCCATCTACGATGTCTCCAGACTTTAGTCTTCCTCAGGGTTCTGTGCTAGTGGTTTCTATGATATACACAGCGCCCCTGGACCACCACCAACTGTTCTATTAATCATGAAATGATCCCCAATGACCCTCGGATTAAACTTTCTGACTCGCTAGATAACTATGGTCATCTCGTCAATATCTTCAAGATTTTGTCTCTGATATCAAGCATTTTATTTTAACTCCCACACATCAGATCTATAAGACCTTTCCTTACTGAACAGGCTTCAAAAAACGTTGGTGTCTTCATGCATTCATTCAAGAATACATGAATGTCATGCTGTTCTCCTTGGTGTACTTGCAACCTTACTCCAGGCACTAGCCTACTACATGTTCAAAATGTAGCTGCCTACCTTGTTTGCAAGGCGCCAAAACGACATCATGCGTCACACACGTCAGTTCTCTCTCTCTTCTCTCTCTCTCTCTCTCTCTCTCTCTCTCTCTCTCTCTCTTCTCTCTCTCTAAGACATTGATACAAATTCAAGCTTAGGATTCAGTAGTAATCTGTTAGCTTATCTTATGAGATTATTGCATGTGAAGCGTCTATTTCTATGATCTCTTTGAAGCTTACATTCCTACCCATTCTCTCTGTCTGTCCTCTGATAATCGAATATTTTGAATTCACTCCTACAATCGAGAGCAGCATTGTTCTAAGGCATTTTCATTTTTCTGCGGCGATACTCTAGATGATTACCTTTCTAATTACATCGTGTCCATTCCTTCATGATTTTCAAGTTGGCACTTTCTAGTCATTAGTTTAAACGCCAATGGCAAAAAACAAACTGAAATATATTAATAATTGTTACCTGTCACTTACACTCATTTGCTTCTTAACGAATCAATTGTAAACATTTTAATGGAGTTTGTGTGTGCATGTGTCTGACATTCTGTGCCACTGTGTGCCTGTGTGTGTGTGTGTGCCTGGTGTGTGTGTGTGTGTGTGTGTGTGTGTGTGTGTGTGTGTGTGTGTGTGTGTGTGTGTGTGTGTGTGTATGTGCGTTTGTGTTTCTGTGAGTATGTGTATGCATGTGGGCATGTGTGTGTGTGTGTGTGTGTGTGTGTGTGTGTGGGCTGCGTTGGGGTGTGTGTGTGGGCTGTGTGTGTGTGTGTGTGTGTGTGTGTGGTGTGTGTGTGTGTTGTGGTGTGTGTGGTGTGTGTGGTGTGTGTGTGTGTGTGTGTGATGCGCACGCGCGGTGCGCTATGTTGTGCTAAATGTGTGCGGCGTTTGTGTGTGTGTGTGGTTGCGTGGTGCATGCTGCATGCGCGTGAGCGTGTGTGCATGTATGTGTGTGTGTATCGCGGCGTGTCTTTATGTGTGTGTTTGTGGTTTGTCTGTGTGTGTGCGTCGCGCGCGTGTGTTTGTGGTGTGTGTGTGTGTGTGTGTGTGTGTGTGTGTGTGGTGTGCTGTGTGTT
>JAMYXO010006129.1:0-7500 GCA_033310375.1 Conus canariensis | reverse complement strand
ATCACCATCACTGTGAGTAAGCCATCACCAATACCATCATCACCAAACATTGTCATTACACATTACCATACCATCACATCCATCACTGTGAGTACAGCCATCACCATTACCATCATCACCATCACTGTCATTACAGCCATCACCATACCATCATCACCATCACTGTGAATACAGCCATCACCATACCATCATCACCATCACTGTCATACAGCCATCACCATACCATCATCACCATCACTGTGAGTACAGACATCACCATACTCGTCATCACCATTACTGTGAGTAGATCCATTCACCATACCATCATACACCATACTGTCACATGATAGTCATCACCATACCATCATCATCATTTACTGTGAGTACAGCCATATCACCATACCATCATCAACCATCACTGTGAGTACAGCCATCACCTTACCACATCATCACCATCAATGTCTTTACGAAGCCATCACCATACCATCATCACCATCACTGTGAGTACAGCCATCACCATACCATCATTCACCATCACTGTCATTACAGCCACTCACCATATTCCCATCATCCACCATCACTGTGAGTACAGCCATCACCATACCATCATCACCATCACTGTGAGTACAGCCATCACCATACAATCATCACCATCACTGTGAGTACAGCCATCACCATGCCATCATCATCCATCACTGTCATTACAGCCATCATCATACCATCATCACCATCACTGTCTTTACAGCCATCACCATACCATCATCACCATCACTGTGAGTGCAGCCATCACCATACCATCATCACCATCACTGTCAATACAGCCATCACCATACCATCATCACCATTACTGTGAGTACAGCCATCACCATACCATCATCACCATCACTGTCATCACAGCCGTCACCATACCATCATCACCATCACTGTGAGTACAGCCATCACCATACCATCATCACCATCACTGTCATTACAGCCATCACCATACTATCATCACCATCACTGTCAGTACAGCCATCACCATACCATCATCACCATCACTGTGAGTACAGACATCACCTTACCATCTTCACCATCACTCTGAGTACAGACATCACCATACCATCATCACCATCACTGTGAGTACAGCCATCACCATACCATCATCACCATCACTGTCATTACAGCCATCACCATACCATCATCACCATCACTGTCAATACAGCCATCACCTTACCATCTTCACCATCACTCTGAGTACAGACATCACCATACCATCATCACCATCACTGTGAGTACAGCCATCACCATACCATCATCACCATCACTGTCATTACAGCCATCACCATACCATCATCACCATCACTGTCAATACAGCCATCATCATACCATCATCACCATCACTGTGAGTACAGCCATCACCATACCATCATCACCATCACTGTGAGTACAGCCATCATCATACCATCATCACCATCACTGTGAGTACAGCCATCACCATACCATCATCACCATCACTGTGAGTACAGACATCACCATACCATCATCACCATCCCTGTCATTACATCCATCACCATACCATCGTCACCAGTGTAACTCTGAGGTTTTCTGCGTAGCCACAGTAATATTTAGTTTCGAGGTGGATTCGGCATCTCGTCTCCTGTTCTACTCACAATCATATGAAGGGATCATTGCTGTCAAGTCACTCACCAGCGATACTCAGAAAGTGGTGCTGAGGCCTCACAAATGGATTAATGACCTTGCACTGCATTCCCAAAATGGGTAGGTTGACAGTCCTTAGTGTTTGTTAACTGTGATCGTGAGGATGGTATGGTGATGGCTGTATTGACAGTGATGGTGATGATGGTATGGGGATGGTTGTACTCACAGTGATTGTGATGATGGTATGGTGATGGCTGCATTGACAGTGATAGTGATGATGGTATGGTGATGGCTGTACTCACAGTGATGGTGACGATGGTATGGTGATGGCTGTAAAGACAGTAATGGTGATGATGGTATGGTGATGGCTGTACTCACAGTGATGGTGATGATGGTATGGTGATGGCTATACTCACAGTGATGGTGATGATGGTATGGTGAAGGCTGTAAAGACAGTAATGGTGATGATGGTATGGTGATGGCTGTAAAGACAGTGATGGTGATGATGGTATGGTGATGGCTGTACCCACAGTGATGGTGACGATGGTATGGTGATGGCTGTACTCACAGTGATGGTAATGATGGTTTGGTGATGGCTGTAAAGACACTGATGGTGATGATGGTATGGTGATGGCTGTAAAGACAGTGATGGTGATGATGGTAAGGTGATGGCTGTACTGACAGTGATGGTGACGATGGTATGGTGATGGCTGTAAAGACATTGATGGTAATGATGGTATGGTGATGGCTGTAAAGACAGTGATGGTGGTGATGGTATGGTGATGGCTGTAAAGACAGTGATGGTGATGATGGTATGGTGATGGCTGTACTCACAGTGATGATGAGATGTATGGTGATGGCTGTAAAGACAGTGATGGTGATTATAGTATGGCGATGGCTTTAAAGACAGTGATGGTGATGATGGTATGGTGATGGCTGTACTCACAGTGATGGTGACGATGGTATGGCGATGGCTATACACAGTGATGGTGATGATGGTATGGTGATGGCTGTAAAGAGAGTAATGGTGGTGATTTATGGTGATGGCTGTAAAGACAGTGATGGTGATGATGGTATGGTGATGGCTGTAAAGACAGTGATGGTGATTTGGTATGGTGTGGCTGTAAAGACATTGATGGTGATGATGGTATGGTGATGGCTGTACTCACAGTGATGGTGATGATGGTATGGCGATGGCTGTACTCACACTGATGGTGATGATGGTATGGTGATGGCTGTACTCACAGCGATGGTGATGATGGTATGGTGATGGCTGTAACGACAGTGATGGTGATGATGGTATGGTGATGGCTGTACTCACAGTGATGGTGATGATGGTAAGGTGATGGCTGTAATGACAGTGATGGTGATGATGGTATGGTGATGGCTGTATGACATGATGGTGATGATGGTATGGTGATGGCTGTAATGACAGTGATGGTGATGATGGTATGGTGATGGCTGTACTCACAGTGATGGTGATGATGGTAGGTGATGGCTGTATTGACAGTGATGTGACGATGGTATGGTGATGGCTGTACTCGAATGTGTGTGAGTGGTATGGTGATGGCTGTATGACAGTGATGGTGATGATGGTATGGTGATGGCTGTACTCACAGTGATGATGACGATGTATGGTGATGGCTGTAAAGACAGTAATGGTGATATGTATGGGATGGCTGTAATGACAGTGATGGTGATTATGTATGGTGATGGCTATACTCACAGTGATGGTGATGATGGTATGGTGAAGGCTGTAAAGACAGTAATGGTGATTGATGGTATGGTGGATGGCTGTTAAAGACAGTGATGGTGATGAGATGGTTATGAGTGATGGCTGTACCCACAGTGATGGTGACGATGGTTATGGTGATGGCTGTACTCAACAGTGATGGTAATTGATGGTTTGGTGATGGCTGTAAAGACATGATGGTGATGATGGTATGGTGATGGCTGTAAAGACAGTGATTGGTGATGATGGTTAAGGTGATGGCATGTTACTAGACAGTGATGGTGACGATGGTATGGTGATGGGCTGTAGAAAGGCATTGATGGTAATGATGGTATGGTGATGGCTGTAAAGACAGTGATGGTGGTGATGGTATGGTGATGGCTGTAAAGACAGTGATGGTGATGATGGTATGGTGATGGCTGTACTCACAGTGATGATGACGATTGTATGGTGATGGCTGTAAAGACAGTGATGGTGATTATAGTATGGCGATGGCTTTAAAGACAGTGATGGTGATGATGGTATGGTGATGGCTGTACTCACAGTGATGGTGACGATGGTATGGCGATGGCTATACTCACAGTGATGGTGATGATGGTATGGTGATGGCTGTATAAAGAGAGTAATGGTGGTGATTTTTATGGTGATGGCTGTAAAGACAGTGATGGTGATGATGGTATGGTGTGATGGCTGTAAAGACAGTGATGGTGATTATGGTATGGTGGTGGCTGTAAAGACATTGATGGTGATGATGGTATGGTGATGGCTGTACTCACAGTGATGGTGATGATGGTATGGCGATGGCTGTACTCACACTGATGGTGATGATGGTATGGTGATGGCTGTACTCACAGCGATGGTGATGATGGTATGGTGATGGCTGTAACGACAGTGATGGTGATGATGGTATGGTGATGGCTGTACTCACAGTGATGGTGATGATGGTAAGGTGATGGCTGTAATGACAGTGATGGTGATGATGGTATGGTGATGGCTGTATGACAGTGATGGTGATGATGGTATGGTGATGGCTGTAATGACAGTGATGGTGATGATGGTATGGTGATGGCTGTACTCACAGTGATGGTGATGATGGTAAGGTGATGGCTGTATTGACAGTGATAGTGACGATGGTATGGTGATGGCTGTACTCGGTGATGGTGATGATGGTATGGTGATGGCTGTAATGACAGTGATGGTGATGATGGTTATGGTGATGGCTGTACTCACAGTGATGATGACGATAGTATGGTGATGGCTGTAAAGACAGTAATGGTGATTATAGTATGGCGATGGCTGTAAAGACAGTGATGGTGATTATAGTATGGCGATGGCTGTAAAGACAGTGATGGTGATGATGGTATGGTGATGGCTGTACTCACAGTGATGGTGACGATGGTATGGCGATGGCTGTACTCACAGTGATGGTGATGATGGTATGGTGATGGCTGTAAAGACAGTAATGGTGGTGATGGTATGGTGATGGCTGTAAAGACAGTGATGGTGATGATGCTATGGTGATGGCTGTACTCACAGTGATGGTGACGATGGTATGGTGATGGCTGTAAAGACAGTGATGGTGATGATGGTATGGTGATGGCTGTACTCACAGTGATGGTGATGATGGTATGGTGATGGCTGTACTCACAGTGATGGTGATGATGGTTATGGTGATGGGTGTAAAGACAGTGATGGTGATGATGGTATGGTGATGCTGTAAAGACAGTGATGGTGATGATGGTTATGGTGATGGCTGTACTCACAGTGATGGTGATGATGGTATGGTGATGGCTGTATTCACAGTGATGGTGATGATGGTATGGTGATGGCTGTAATGACAGTGATGGTGATGATGGTATGGTGATGGCTGTAAAGACATTGATGGTGATTATGGTATGGTGATGGCTGTACTCACAGTGATGGTGATGATGGTATGGTGATGGCTGTAAAGACATTGATGGTGATTATGGTATGGTGATGGCTGTACTCACAGTGATGGTGATGATGGTAAGGTGATGTCTGATCGTGATGATAGTATAGTAATGAAATCAATGACAATGATTGTAAGATAGTATGACCATGGCTGTGCAATGACTTGAGATATTACGTGGTAATGACTGTTTTAAAATTGGTTGCAATGGTGGTGAAAGAATGGCGGTGATGATAGTAATAGTGATGATGATGATGATGCGGTGATGGCTATAATTATGGGATGGTGGTGATGGCATGGAGATGGGTGTAACTAAAGTGATGAGGAAGATGGCACAATAATGACTGCGATGACTGAGATGTCATGATTGTGTGGTGATGGCTGTGCTGACAGTGATGGTGATGATGGCGTTGTGATAGCTGTCATGACTTTGATTATAATGGTGTGATGGTGGCTGGAGAGATAGTTACCATGTCACGGTGATGACTGTAATGACAATGGAAATGATGATTGTAAAGGGATGACTGCACTGACAGTCATGATGATCACACACACACACACACACACACACACACACACACACACACACACACACACACACACACACACACACACACACACACACACACACAAGCGCGCGTTCGCGCGGCCGACGGCATTAAGCACAAACAAAATGTCTTTCTGTCTGTCCGGTCTCTAGCTGCTTCAATTTCCTAATATATGTATTACAGATATTGTACGCCTTCACCGACTGTAATTTGTGCGTGTGCGGATATTGTCCTGCTAAGATATTAGCGCAGATGTACATAGCAAACATAGTATAGATGTTATGTACACATTTTCGCCCGCAGATTCAGAATCTGAAAAAAGTCACAGCTCCCACATAGGCCGAAGGGCAGTGAACTATGAGAGATTTCACCGTATGTAAGACACGGCATGGTGGAAGACGGAGCCCATCGAACTGGTGACCATTTACTGCTAGAGATACTGACAGAGAAGGTTTTCAAGACTCCCAACCTCCCCACCCCACCCCTCCACCTTCCCCACATCCCGAGTGTCTGGAACATACATCCTCTGTCAAACGTTCTGAACATTTGACCATGGGACCCTGTAAATGTGTATTATAGTGCACTATTTCCTCTGAGACCTCGTTGACTCTACCTTTGCGTGTGAAACTCAAGATATGTTGATGATTGTATCGGTTGTTAATTATGCCTTTGTCCGATGGTTTTCAATTACTGCTATGAGCTTGAACTAATCGTCTTTGCAGTGTCATATTTTGGACAGAAGATGAAGCACGTATCAAGAGGGCCAACTACGATGGCAGCAACATCTGGACGATACTTGAAGATGGCTATCCACAATATCTGGCTTTGGATTTAGACAGTGGGTTGAAGAGTTCCCTATCTTGCTGCCTCCATCTGTGTCACTGCCTCTTTGTCTGTCTGTTTCTGGACGTACGCTACCCCACGTCCTCCCTTATCCACCCTGATCTTCACTTCCATGCCTCCCTTCGGTCTGTCTGTCTCTACTTCAGTTACAGTCTTTCTGCATGCGTCTCATTGTTCTACCTGTCTCTACTTCAGTACAGTCTTTCTCCATGCGTCTCATTGTTCTACCTGTCTCTACTTCAGTACAGTTTTTCTCCATGCGTCTCATTGTTCTACCTGTCTCTACTTCAGTTACAGTCTTTCTCCATGCGTCTCATTGTTCTACCTGTCTCTACTTCAGTTACAGTCTTTCTCCATGCGTCTCATTGTTCTACCTGTCTCTACTTCAGTTACAGTCTTTCTGCATGTGTCTCATTGTTCTACCTGACTCTACTTCAGTTACAGTCTTTCTGCATGCGTCTCATTATTCTACCTGTCTCTGCTTCTCTTACAACACACTTAAGCACGCGTGCGTGCACACGCAGACACAAACACACAGACAGATACACACACCACACACAAGCGCGCGCACGCACGCACGCTAGCTCGAACGCACACACGCACGCACGAACACGCACACGCGCGCGCGCACACACACACACACACTGACTGAATCACAATGAAACTGATTGACTGAACATTAACACATTCGCCATCTGGGATGTAAGAACACTCAGAGAGGTTGAACAGTGAAAGAACTGGCACTGGAAATGGACATGTACTCCTGGCATGTTCTCCTGCTCGGCGAAAATTTAGAACAATGGAGAGTAGACGGAACATGGCATTGGTAA
>JAMYXO010006128.1:0-14208 GCA_033310375.1 Conus canariensis | reverse complement strand
GCTAGTAACATCCTTTTACCCAGTGCAGCTGCTACTAACCTACTTTCTAGCTCAGTTTGCTACAAACCTTTTGCCATGTACAGCTTATATCTAAACCCCTACTTAGCTGTATTAAACCTCCTTTTTGCACGTACAGCTTGCTTTAGTACTCTTTGCGTGCACTAGTTTGCTGCTAACATTTAGCCATGAAGTGCTTCTGCCAACCAAAAACCCCCTTATGCCCACTAAATCTAACTTGTAACCTCCTTTTGCACAGGACAACTAGCTAATAACCTCCTGCTGCCCACTACAGCTTGCTAATTACCTCCTTCTGCACAGGACAACTTGCTAATAATCTCCCACTGCGCAGTACAGCTTACTAATAACCTCTAGCGTGATATAATTTACTAATAGCCTCCTTTTGCTCACTGCAACCTGCTAATAATCTTTTTCCCCACTGTAGCACTTGCATGTATTGCCCAACCTTTGACCATGCAACGCTTGCACTTGTTGCCTTGTCTTTTACCAAATAACACTTGCACTTGTTGCCCTGCCTTTCGCTGTCTTAAGGGCATTCTTAACCAGCCGAACCTTTGATTCGCGAAGTGTTTCGGTGAACACCGTGTTGCGTACGAATAGAGTGGCGGCGAACTAGATCAGAAACCCGAGTTCGGAGGAACTGAAGTTCTCGTTCTTAACCACCACTTAATGATATGCATACGTCATCAGCTAACCTCTGCTTAATGATATGCATACGACCTTCCCGGTCCAAACAAAAATGGTTGCCTACGACACCGATGTCGAAGATTTTGCTGCAATTCTTCTGATAGCTGATCGCAGACAATGCCAGTTGCCGGGCACCTCTATCTTTGTACTTGGGATCTCGACAATCCCATAAACAGGGATGTTGTTCCCAAAAGTCGAAAAATACACTTGTGTCTTGTTTACTCCAAGTGATCGGCGTGGTGTCAGCCATTTTGTCGCAATGGAAAGACAGAAATGAATCTTCATCCGCAAAAGAGTTCGACCAATCAAATTGGAGAAACACCCAAGTTCCCAGAACACGGCTTGAGAACCTAAAAACTGTTCGGCAACACAGTTTGCGAACCTCTCAAAACAGGGTTTCCGAACATGTGTTCGTGCGGTTCAGATGCAAACTTGTTCGGAGTCTTCTGAAACATAGTTTGCAAACTTATTGTTTGCCCGGTTAAGAAGCCCCTTACCGCTTGCAATTGTTTCCCTGCCTTTCACCCTGTAACGCACACCCTGTCACGCTTCCACTGGTTACCCTTGCCTTTGGCCTTGTTACTCTAGCAATTGTCGCCCTGCCTTTCACCCTGTGACACTTGCACTTGCCCTTCTTTTCAATGTGTAACACTTGCACTTGTTGCTCTGCCTTTCAGCATGTAACGCTTGCATTTGTTGCTCTGCCTTGGACTCCATAACGCTTCCATTCCTTTCTCTGCCTTTCGCCCTGTAACGCTTACACTTGTTTCCGGGATTTGTGCCCTGTTTTACACTTGGACTTGTTCGTCGTTTCGTCCTGTAATGCTTGGCGCTAGTGTTTGCTTTGCTGCATTGTCATGTGATGTAGCCTCACTTGGCGACATGTGACGTTCCGTCGCGTACGCCCTTATTTGTTATAAAGCATTTCCCTAGGTAGGGAAGAGGAAAGGTAAAAGAAAAGATAATTTGTATGGCCTGACCAGTGTGATCGGTGTCGCTGGTGGCTATGAAAACAGTTCAGACGTAGGGCGATTATTGGTTGAATGGACGGACGTTGTCCATTGGTCAAATAACCAAGGGCTGGTAATGCGTAGAGTTAGACGAGTACTCTCTGAATGTGTACTCAAAAAGAGCGCAGGAGGGAAAAATAAGGAATAGGAAGGGATGGCTTGGGGACACTGACCGGACAGGTTGTTTGAAGAACGAGTTCCACCTGCAATTTACCATTACCAGGTGAGGTATAGACAGATGGGGAGAGAAAAAAAAAACAGTTAAGAAAAGGGAAAAAGGGAAAAGAATTTATCATTCAGATTTTGAAATAGATTACTTACACGGACTTAATTCGTGTTTCAAGCACCTAATTACGAAGAGGTCGACGACTGCCGGAGTCGTGAGAAGATCTGATTTAAAGAATCTGTCATGTTGACCCACAATGAATGTTAAATGTCCCCCCTTGGATTGGAACTCAGTTGATATTCCTATATTTTAAGCCATCTTTTTATTCTTCTTTGAAAATATAAACATTGTATCTCCAGTGGGAAAGGAGAAAACCGTTAAACGATATATGTATGTACTGCTATGTATAATGAGATGAAATTTGGTCCCAGCTAGTGGATCTGTGGAATGTCTGTACCTCCACTGGAGTGGAGGAACATAAGATTGAAAGTTTTGAGAAGTTGATTATTGTTTAGTAAATTATTCCCCGGAGAGGAGGGGAGAAGAAGAGTTATGTAGTGCGCCTTCTGATTGTTCGGAGAGATTGTGTGTGCACAAGTGAATGCTGGGCTGAGTGCGGGCATGCATTTATGGGCAGTGTGACATGCATCTGTTTTAATCATTTCTGTATAAGTAAACCTACTGGGCCTCTTTTGGGTCATGTTTTTTTTGTCTTTCACTCTTTTCCGGATATTTGGTGGAGGAGACAGACGCCGTTAGGTAGGTTGCTTTTCTTTCATTCTGTGTAGTATCTTGAAAACATTCCTTCATCCAGCTCTGCTTACTGGTGACCTCCTTTCGCGCAGTGCAACTTGCTAATAGCTTCCTGATGCTTTGATCATCTTGTTGATAACGTTTTACTCAGTAGAGCTTGCTACTAACTTTTACCTGTATTAGCTTGCTTCTAAGTGTCCAGTACCTCTTACTAATAACAATCTTCTGCCCAGTACGCATGCTAATTTTTCCTTGTGCCAGTTTCTCTTGCAAGCAGTCTGCTTTTACCCAATACAGATTCCAGAAACCAGCTAAAGTCTAGTACAGTTTTCTAGAAACTTGTGTTAGCCTCCACAGATTGCTTATAACCTTACATTGTCCAGTATAGCTTGCTAATAACCATCTGCTCCTACAGCTTGCAATGACGTACTTTTCCCCAGTACAGCTAGCTAATACCTTTTTTGTCAAAGACCAGCTCATTAATAACTTTCTTTTTACACAATACAGCTTGCTAGTAGCATAGTTTTACCCAGTACAACCGCTACTAACGTTTTCCCTTCTAGCTCAGCTTGCTACAAAGCTTATGACGTGTACGGCTTACATATAAACCCTCCTCCGCTGTGTAGTTTACTTAAAACCTCCTTTTCCAAGTACAACTTGCTTTAGTCCTCTTTGCGAGTACTACAGTTTGCTACTAACTTGTGCCACGTTGTGCTTCTACTAATCCCCTTTCGCCCGCTGAAGCTAACTAGTAACCTCCTTATGCACTGCACAACTTGCTAATAACCTTCTGCTGCCAACTACTGCTTGCTAATAACCTCCTTCTGCATAGCATAATTTGCTAATAAGCGGCGTCAGGTAGGTTACTTATCTTTCTTTCACTGTAGTATCTACATAACATCCTTTCATGCAGTTCTGCTTCCTGGTGACCTCCTTTCGCGCTGTACAACTTGCTAATAGCTTCCTGTTGCTTGGTCATCTTGTTGATAACGTTTTACTCAATAGAGCTTGCTATTAACTTTTACCTGTATCAGCTTGCTACTAAGTGTCCAGTACCGCTTAGTAGTAACAACCCTTCTGACAACACGCATGCTAATATCTTACTTGTGCCAGTACCACTTGCAAGCTGCCTGCTTTTACCCGGTACAGCTTTTTAGAAACCAGCTAATATCAAGTACATTTTTTCTAGTAAGTTCTGTTTGCCCTGCACACACTTGCTTATAACCTCACTTTCCCAAGTATAGCTTGCTAATAACCATCTGCTCTTAACAGCTTGCAATGACGTACTTTTCCCCAATACAGCTAGCTAATACCTTTTTTTTCAAAGACCAGCTCATTAATAACCTTCTTTTTACACAATAGAGCTTGCTAGTAGCATCGTGTTTCCCAGTACAACCGCTACTAACGTTCTCCCTTCTAGCTCAGCTTGCTACAAATCTTTTGACGTGTACAGCTTATATGTAAACCCTCCTTCGCTGTGTAGTTTACTTAAAAATCCTTTTCGAAGTACAGCTTGCTTTAGTACTCTTTGCGTGCACTACAGTGTGCTACTAACTTTTTGCCACGTTGTGCTTCTACTAACCCCTTTCGCCCACTAAAGCTAACTAGTAACCTCCTTTTGCACAGCACAACTTGCTAATAATCTTCTGCTGCCTACTACTGCTTCCTAACAACCTCCTCCTGCACAGCACAATTAGCTAATAAGGGGAGTCAGGTAGGTTACTAATCTTTCTTTCTCTGTAATATATCCATAACATCCTTTCATGCAGTTCTGCTTCCTGGTGACCTCCTTTCGCGCTGTACAACTTGCTAATAGCTTCCTGATGCTTTGATCATCTTGTTGATAACGTTTTACTCAATAGAGCTTGCTATTAACTTTTACCTGTATCAGTTTGCTCATTTTTTCTTGTAAATTTGTTTGCCGCACACACTTGCTTAGAACCTCACTTTGCCAAGTATAGCTTGCTAATAACCATCTGTCTAACAGCTTGCAAAGAACTACTTTTCCCCAGTACAGCTAGCTAATACCTTTTTTTCAAAGAACAGCTCATTAATAACGTCCTTTTTACACAATACAGCTTGCTTGTAACATCGTTTTACCCAGTACAGCTGCTACTAACGTTCTACTACCAACGTTCTACTTTCTATCTCAACTTGCTACAAAGCTTTTACATGGACAGCTTATATGTAAACCCTCCTTCGCTGTATTTTTTACTTAAAACCTTCTTTTCCAAGTACAGCTTGCTTTAGTACTCTTTGCGTGCACTACAGTTTGCTACTAACTTTTTGCCACGTCGTGCTTCTACTAACCCCCTTTCGCCCGCTAAAGCTAACTAGTAACCTCCTTTTGCACAGCACAACTTGCTAATAACCTCCTGCTGCCCACTACAGCTTGCTAATAACCTCTAGCGTGATAAGTTACTAATATCCTCCTTTTGCCCCTGCAACCTGCTAATAATCTGTTTCCCTGCTGTAACACTTGCATGTATTGCCCTGTCTTTCACCATGCAACACTTACACTTGTTTTGGGGGTTTGTGCCTGCTTTACGCTTGCACTTGTTGTTCGTCGTTTCGTCCTGTAATGTTTGCACTAGTGTTCGCATTGCTGCATGTGATTTTAATCATTTCTGATAAGTAAACCTACTGGGCCTCGTTTGGCTCATGATTTTTGTCTTTAATTCTTTTTCAGATATTCGGTGGAGGAGACAGACGCCGTCAGTAGGTTTACTTATCTTTCTTTCACTGTAGTATCTCCATAACATCCTTTCACGACTTCTGCTTCTTCGTGACCTCCTTTCGCGCAGTACAACTTGCTAAATAGCTTCCTGTTGCTTTGGTCATCTTGTTGATAACGTTTTACTCAATAGAGCTTGCTATTAACTTTTACCTGTATCAGCTTGCTACTAAGTGTCCAGTACCGCTTATAGTACAACATCCCTTCTGACAATACGCATGCTAATATCTTCCTTGTGCCAGTACCACTTGCAAGCTGCCTGCTTTCACCTGGTACAGCTTTTTAGAAACCAGCTAATGTCTAGTACATTTTTTTTTTAGCAAATTGTGTTTGCCCTGCACACAATTGCTTATAACCTCACTTTGCCAAGTATAGCTTGCTAATAACCATCTGCTCCCTATAGCTTGCAATGACGTACTTTTCCCAATACAGCTATGCTAATACCTTTTTTTGTCAAAGACCATTCATTAATAACCTTCTTTTTACACAAACAGCTTGCTAGTAGCGTCATGTTTCCAGTACAACTGCTACTAAAGTCTCCCTTCTAGCTCAGCTTGCTACAAATCTTTTGCCGTGTACAGCTTATATGTAAACCCTCCTTCGCTGTGTAGTTTACTTAAACCTCCTTTTCGAAGATACAGCTTGTTTTAGTACTCTTTGCATGCACTACAGTTTGCTAGCTAACTTTTTGCCACGTTGTGCTTCTACTAACCCCCTTTCGCCCACTAAAGTAACTAGTAACCTCACTTTTGCACAGCACAACTTGCTAATAACCTCCTGCTGCCAACTACAGCTTGCTAATAACCTCCTCTGCACAGCACAATTTGCTAATAAGCGGCGTCAGGTAGGTTACTTATCATTCTTTCACTGTAGTATCTCCAGAACATCCTTTCATGCAGTTCTGCTTCCTGGTGACCTCCTTTCACGCTGTACAACTTGCTAATAGCTTCCTGTTGCTTTGATCATCTTGTTGATAACGTTTTACTCAACAGAGCTTGCTATTAACTTTTACCTGTATCAGCTTGCTAATAAGTGTCCAGTACTGATTAGTAGTTAAGTAACAACCCTTCTGCCAATAGCATGCTATACCTTCCTTCTGCCAGTACCTTCTTGCAAGCAGCCTGCTTTTACCCGGTACAGCTTTTTAGAAACCAGCCAATGTCTAGTACATTTTTTTCTAGTAAATTTGTTTGCCCTGCACACACTTGCTTAGAACCTCACTTTGCCAATATAGCTTGCTAATAACCATCTGCTCCCAACAGCTGCAATGAACTACTTTTCCCCAAAACAGCTAGCTAATACCCTTTTTTCAAAGAACAGCTCATTAATAACCTCCTTTTTACACAATAGAGCTTGCTGTAACATCGTTTTTCCCAGTACAGCTGCTACTAACGTTCTACTACCAGCGTTCTACATTCTAGCTCAACTTGCTACAAACGTTTTACCGTGGACAGCTTATATGTAAACCCTACTTCGCTTATTGTTTACTGCTGCCTGCTTTTACCGTAAGCTTTTTAGAACAGCCAATGTCTAGTACATTTTTTTCCACCTTCTTTCCAAGTACAGCTTAGTTTACTCTTTGTGTGCACTACAGTTTCCTACTAACTTTTTGCCACGTTGTGCTTCTACTAACCCCTTTCGCCCAAAAAAGCTAACTAGTAACATCCTTTTGCACACCACAACTTGCTAATAACCTCTGCTGCCAACTACAGCTTGCTAACATTCTCCTTCTGCACAGCACAATTTGCTTATAAGGGGCGTCAGGTAGCTTACTTATCTTTCTTTCTCTGTAGTATCTCCATAACATCCTTTCATGCAGTTCTGCTTCCTGGTGACCTCCTTTCGCGCTGTACAACTTGCTAACAGCTTCCTGATGCTTTGGTCATCTTGTTGATAACGTTTTACTCAATAGAGCTTGCTATTAACTTTTACCTGTATCAGCTTGCTACTAAGTGTCCAGTACCGCTTACTAGTAACAACCCTTCTGACAATACGCATGCTAATATCTTCCTTGTGCCAGTACCACTTGCAAGCTGCCTGATTTTACCAGGTACAGCTTTTTAGAAACCAGCTAATGTCTAGTACATTTTCTTTCTAGTAAATTGTGTTTGCCCTGCACACAATTGCTTATAACCTCACTTTGCCAAGTATAGCTTGCTAATAACCATCTGCTCCCTGCAGCTTGCAATGACGTACTTTTCCCCAGTACAGCTAGCTAATACCTTTTTGTCAAAGACCAGCTCATTAATAACCTTTTTACACAGTACAGCTGGCTAGTAGCATAGTTTTACCAGTACAACCGCTACAAACGTTCTCCCTTCTAGCTCAGCTTGCTACAAAGCTTATGACGTGTACGGCTTACATATAAACCCTCCTTCACAATGTAGTTTCCTTAAAAACCTTCTTTTCCAAGTACAGCTTGCTTTAGTACTCTTTGCGTGCATGCATTTTTGCTACTAACTTTGTGCCACGTTGTGCTTCTACTAACCCCTTTCGCCCAATAAGCTAACTAGTAACCTACGTTTACACAGCATAACTTGCTCAAAAACCTTCTGCTGCTAACTACAGCTTGCTAATAACCTCCTTCTGCATAGCATAATTTGCTAATAAGCGGCGTAGGTAGGTTACTTATCTTTCTTTCACTGTAGTATCTCCATAACATCCTTTCATGCAGTTCTGCTTCCTGGTGACCTCCTTTCGCGCTGTACAACTTGCTAATAGCTTCCTGATGCTTTGATCATCTTGTTGATAACGTTTTACTCAATAGAGCTTGCTATTAACTTTTACCTGTATCAGCTTGCTACTAAGTGTCCAGTACCACTTACTAGAACAACCCTTCTGACAATACGCATGCAATAACTTCTTTGTGCCATACCACTTGAAAGCTGCCTGCTTTTACCTGGTACAGCTTTTTAGAAATCAGCTAATGTCAAGTACATTCTTTTTCTAGTAAATTGTGTTTGCCCTGCACACACTTGCTTAGAACCTCAATTTCCCAAGTATAGCTTGCTAATAACCATCTGCCCCTGTAGCTTGCAATGACGTACTTTTCCCCAATACAGCTAGCTATTACCTTTTTTGTCAAAGACCAGCTCATTAATAACCTTCTTTTTACACAATACAGCTTGCTATTAGCGTCATGTTTCCCAGTACAACTGCTACTAAACTCTCCCTTCTAGCTCAGCTTGCTACAAATCTTTTGCCGTGTACAGCTTATTATGTAAACCCTCCTTCGCTGTGTAGTTTACTTAAAACCTCCTTTTCCAATACAGCTTGCTTTAGTACTCTTTGCGTGCACTACAGTTTGCTACTAACTTTTTGCCACGTTGTGCTTCTACTAACCCCCTTTCGCCCACTAAACCTAACATAACCTCCTTTTGCACAGCACAACTTGCTAATAACCTCCTGCTGCCAACTACAGCTTGCTAATAACCTCCTTCGGCATAGCACAATTTGCTAATAAGGGGCGTCAGGTAGGTTACTTATCTTTCTTTCACTGTAGTATCTCCATAACATCCTTTCATGCAGTTCTGCTTCCTGTGACCTCCTTTCGCGCTGTACAACTTGCTAATAGCTTCCTGATGCTTTGATCATCTTGTTGATAACGTTTTACTCAATAGAGCTTGCTATTAACTTTTACCTGTATCAGCTTGCTACTAAATGTCCAGTACCGCTTACTAGAAAACAACCCTTCTGCGCAATACGCATGCTAATACCTTCCTTGTGCCAGTACCTCTTCCAAGCTGCCGCTTTTACCTGGTACAGCTTTTTAGAAACCAGCCAATGTCTAGTACATTTTTTTCTTGTAAATTGTGTTTGCCCTGCACACACTTGCTTAGAACCTCACTTTGCCAAGTATAGCTTGCTAATAACCATCTGCTCTTAACAGCTTGCAAAGAACTACTTTCGCCAGTACAGCTAGCTAATACCCCTTTTTTTCAAAGAACAGCTCATTAATAATCTCCTTTTTTACACAATAGAGCTTGCTTGTAACATCGTTTTAGCCAGTACAGCTGCTACTAACGTTCTACTACCAACCTTCTACTTTCTAGCTCAACTTGCTACAAAGCTTTTACAGTGGGCAGCTTATATGTAAAACCCTGCTTCGCTGCATTGCTTACTTAAAACCTCCTTTTCCAAGTACAGCTTGCTTTTAGTACTCTTTGCGTGCACTACAGTTTGCTACTAACTTTTTTGCCACGTGTGCTTCTACTAACCCCCTTTCGCCCATTAAAGCTAACTAGTAACCTCCTTTTGCACAGCACAACTTGCTAATAACCTCCCCGCTGCCCACTACAGCTTGCTAATAACCCCTAGCGTGATAGAGCTTACTAATATCCTCCTTTTGCCCACTGCAACCTGCTAATAATCTGTTTCCCGCTGTAACACTTGCATGTATTGCCCTGTCTTTCACCATGCAACACTTACACTTGTTTTGGGGGTTGTGCCCTGCTTTACGCTTGCACTTGTTGTTCGTCGTTTCGTCCTGTAATGTTTGCACTAGTGTTTGCATTGCTGCATGTGATTTTAATCATCTCTGATAAGTAAACCTACTGAGCCTCTTTTGGCTCATGACTTTTGTCTTTCATTCTTTTTTCAGATTTTCGGTGGAGGAGACAGACGCCGTCACGTAGGTTTACTTACTTTTCATTCTATGTAGTATCTCCATAACATCCTTTCATCACTTTGCTTCTTCGTGACCTCCTTTCGCGCTGTACAACTCGCTAAAAGCTTCCTTATGCTTTGGTCATCTTGTTGATAACGTTTTACTCAATAGAGCTTGCTATTAACTTTTACCTATATCAGCTTGCTACTAAGTTTCCAGTACCACTTACTAGTAACAACCCTTCTGCTCAATACGCATGCTAATAATTCCTTGTGCCAGTACCTCTTGCATGCTGCCTGCTTTTACCTGGTACAGCTTTTTAGAAACCAGCTAATGTCTAGTACATTTTTTTTTTGTAGTAAATTGTGTTTGCCCTGCACACACTTGCTTAGAACCTCACTTTACCAAGTAAGCTTGCTAATAACCATCTGCTCCCTGCATCTTGCAATGACGTACTTTTCCCCAGTACAGCTAGCTAATACCTTTTTTGTCAAAGACCAGCTCATTAATAACCTTATTACACAGTACAGCTTGCTAGTAGCATAGTTTTACCCAGTACAAACCGCTACTAACGTTCTCCCTTTAGCTCAGCTTGCTACAAAGCTTTATGTCGTGTACGCCTTACATATAAACCCTCCTTCGCAATGTAGTTTCCTTTAAAACCTCCGTTTCCAAGTACAGTTTGCTTTAGTACTCTTTGCGTGCACTACAGTTTGCTACTAACTTTGTGCCCGTTGTGCTTTCTACTAACCCCCTTTCGCCAACTAAAGCTAACTAGTAACCACCTTTTGCACAGCACAACTTGCTAAAAACCTTCTGCTGCCAACTACAGCTTGCTAACAACCTCCTTCTGCACACACAATTTGCTTAAAAGGGGCGTCAGTAGGTTCTTATCTTTCCCTCTCTGTAATATATCCCATAACTCCTTTCATGCAGTTCTGCTTCCTGGTGACCTCCTTTCGCGCTGTACAACTTGCTATTAGCTTCCTGATGCTTTGATCATCTTGTTGATAACGTTTTACTCAATAGAGCTTGCTATTAACTTTTACCTGTATCAGCTTGCTACTAAGTGTCCAGTACCGCTTACTAGAACAACCCTTCTGCGCAAAAACGCATGCTAATATCTTCCTTGTGCCAGTACCTCTTGCAACCCCCCCTGGTTTCCCCCAGTTTTTTTTAAAAACCAGCTAATGTCTGTAAAATTTTTTAGAAATTTTTTTTGCCCTGCCATCTTGTTAAAAACCTCACTTTGCCAAGTGTTTTTTGCAAATTTAACCCCCCGGCTCCTACAGCTTGCAATGACCTACTTTTCCCCAGTCCAGTAGTTTTTAAAACCCCCCTTTTTTCAAAGACGCTCAAAAAACCCCCCTTTTTTACACAAAAAAAATTGTTGTAACACTTTTCCCCCCTTTAGGGGTTGTACTGACGTGCTATTTTCCCCCCCCAAAAATTTGCAAAAGGGTTTTGCCGTGGACCTTATATAAAACCCCCAAAAACTTTTTTTTTTACAAAAACCCTTTTCCTTTTTCCCCAAGTACGGCCCCCCTTTAGTCTTTTTTGCGTGCACACATTTTGGGCAAAAAAAAACGTTTTCCCACGTGTGCTTCTACAAACCCCCTTTTTTTCCCCCGCAAAGTAACTACAAACCCCCCTTTTTTTCCCAAGCACAACTTGCTAATAACCTCCGGGGCCCCTACAGCTCTAAAACCTCCTTCGCACACCCACAACTTAAAAATTAATTCCTGCGTCCACTGAAAGCTGCTAATAACCTCTACGTGATAGAGTTTACTAATACCCCCTTTTTCCCCCACTGCAACCTGCTAATAATTTTTTTTCCCCGCTGTAACACTTGATGTTTTTTCCCCTGCCCTTTCCCAGCAACATTTACACTTGGTTTGGGGTTTGGCTTTTTTTTTACGCTTGCACGGGTTGTTCATCTTTTTGGGCCAAAAATGTTTCCCGTAGTGTTTGTACACTACACCTTTTTAATAAATTTTGGATAAGTAAACCTCTGGGGCCTTTTTTGGGCCCTCATTTTTTTTGTCTTTCATTTTTCCAGATATTTTTTTGGAGGAGACAGACCCTCGGGGAGGTTACTATCTTTCATTCGATAGTATCCCTTTAAAACATCCTTTAAACAGTTTTTGTTTTTCCCGTATCTCCTTTTTTCGCAGTGCAAACTTGCTTTATAGTTTCCCCTTTTTTTTGATCAAATTTTTTATAACGTTTTACTCAATTTGAGTTGCATTAATTTTTTTCCGGGAAGCTTGCTTCTAATGCCCCCGTCCCCCTTATTAGTAACAACCTTCTGCCCAATAAAGCATGCTAATAACCTCCTTGTGCCAGTACCCCCCTAGCAAGCTGCCTGTTTTTTTCCCGGGGGACAGCTTTTTTTAGAAACCACAATGTTTGTACACTTTTCTAGTAACGGTGTTTGCCCTGACAGTTTCTTAAAACCCCCACTTTGTTTAATATAGCTTGCAAAAAAAAAAAAAAAAGGGGCCCCCTTTAAAAAACCCAAAAAAAGAAAAAAAGACCCCCCCAAAAAGAAAGAAGAAAAAAAAAATTTTTAAGTAAAGGGGGGGGGGGGGGAGGGAAAAAAAAAAAAAAAGAGAAAAAAAAAGTATAGCTTTCTAAACCCTTTTGGCCCCCCTACAGATTGCCCAATGACCCACTTTTCCCCATACAGCTAGCTATTACCCTTTTTTCAAAGAACACTCATTAATAAACCCCCTTTTTACACCCCAAAAAGTTTTCCTGTAACATCGTTTTTTCCCATACAGCTGCTACTACGTTCACACAACGTTCTACTTCTAGCTCAACTTGCTACAAAAATTTTTTTCCATGGACAGCTTATATGTAAACCCCCCTTCACTGTATAGTTTACTTAAAACCCCTTTTTTTTTAAGTACAGCTTATTTTTGTATTCCTTTTTCGGCACCCCAGTTTGCTATTAAGCTTTTGCCACCTGTGTTTTTACTAATCCCCTTTTGCCCCTAAAGCAAAAAATTCTAACCTTTTGCACACCCCCAAAATTGCTGAAACCTTCTGCGGGCCCAAATACAGCGGCTAATAACTCCTGCTGCCCACTTTAGCGGGGTAATAACCTCCTTCTGCACAGCACAACTTCTGTAACCTTTCCCGCTGCCAAATACAGCTGCCTAATAACCTCCTTCTCCCCCAAAACCCCAACTGCTAATAAGGGGCGTCAGGTAAAGGGTTTCTTATCTTTCTTTCATGTAGATCTCCAAAATCTTTCATGGGAGTTTCTGCTTTCCCGGTGGCCCTTTTTGCGCTGTACAACTTGCTAATGGTTTTCCCGTTGCTTTGATCATTTTGGGTTTATAGCTTTTTCCCCAAGGGGCTTTAATAATTTTTCCCCGTACACTTGCTTCTAAGTGTCCTTTTTCCCCCTTTTCTAGTAACAACCTTTTGCCCAGTGCGCATGCTAATAACCTTTTGTGCCTGTCGGGTTGACTCCAATTGTCTGTAACCCAGGGAGTTGTTTCCCCAAAATCCCCCGGGGGGGCCCGTACGTCGTAGGAAACGGGTTAAAAAATTTTTCCCCGGGGGGGGTTTTTTACAAACAGTGTTTCGGGGTTGAAAAAACCCCGATTTGGTGTCCCGGGGTTTTAAAATCCAACACGCGGGAAAAAGGGAAAAGCCGTTTTTTTCCCGGGGGGGGGGGGTTGAAAACACCCCAAATCTACCAAATTTTATGGCTGTTAAATGTCAAAGGTCAAAGACTGTCATCTAACAGGTAATAAACAGTCACCACTGGCCCTTCCGAGTTTGAAAACTCGAGCAAAAAAACCCGGAAATCGAAGATACCTAAAAAAAAAAAAAGGAGTTGAAGTTTTCCAAACCCCTGGGGAGTGTGAGTGGTAAAAAAACATTTTCCCCAAAAACAAAAAAAAAAGGGGGGGGGGGGGGGGGGGGGGGTTTCAAACGGGCGTGTGCGAGGGACGGGTTAAATTTCCAATTGCCCCCACCCCAAAAAATTTGGGCGGCAAATTCACCTCAAAATTGAAATTTTGGACTTTTCGGGGAAAAAAAAAAATTTTTGGGGCCAGTGGGGAATCGAATTTCCCCCATCACCTGCAAAAAACCCTTCTCGGAATTTTGGGGGCCCTTTTCAAGAACGCGGAAGTGTCCAGGACGACAAAAAGGGCTTATGAAAGGGGTATGCCGAAGACCACAAACCCCTACAGAGACCCAGAGAACCCGAAGCCAG
>JAMYXO010006127.1:0-14212 GCA_033310375.1 Conus canariensis | reverse complement strand
CCCAAAACCCGGGCAAAACAGACCCAACATTCCCCCTCTACCCCCCGCACACCCTCCCCATTGTAGGATTTCAAACCCAAATTTGGGGCACATTTCCCATAACCACAAACCCGCCTTCCATCCCAAAACCCCTTTTGGATCACATTCAAACGGGGAAAAAAACCCTTAAAAGGGACCCCCCTTGGGGGCCCAAATTTTGAACAAAAACCACAGCTTTACCACCGGGTCTCCCCCTGTCAAAACCCAACTGAAAAATTTGCCCCCTCACCAAACCAGACACCATCTTCGGGGCCCTGTTTTATGGCCGTGCGTCCCTGCCACATATTATTTGGCACGTGAGCGTCCCCTGCGACTCTTTTTATGGCGTGCGTCCCTGCGCACTCATGGCTTGTTTATGGCGTGCGACCCTGCGCACTCTTTTTATGGCCGTGCGACACTGCCACTTGCGCACTCTTTTTATGGCCGTGCGTCCCTGCGCACTTTTTATGGCCGTGCGTCCCTGCGCACTCTTTTTTATGGGCCGTGCGATTCCCTGCGCACTGTTTTTAGGCCTGCGCCTGCGCATTTTTTGCCGTGCGTCCCTGCGCACTATTTTTATGGCCGTGCGTCCCTGCGCACTGTTTTTATGGCCGTGCGTCCCTGCGCACTATTTTTATGCGTAACCTGGCACTGTTTATGGCGTCCTCGACTATTTTAGCCGCTCCGCGCACTTTGGTTCCTGATGGGCCGTGCGTCCCTGCGCACTATTTTGGCGTCACCTGCGCACTGTTTATGCGGTCCTGCGCTTTTATGCCGTTCCCCTGCGCACACTGCATTTTTATGGCCGTGCGACTCTTTCCTGCGCGCACTTTTTATGCGTGTCCCGCGTTATGGGTGCGCCTGCCTAGTTTTATGCGTCCCTGCGCACCTTAGCCGTGGTCCTGCGTTTTTTATGGCCGTGCGTCCCTGCGCACTGTTTTTATGGCCGTGCGTCCCTGCGCACCTTTTATGGCGTACACACTGCGCCTGTTTTTATGGCCGTGCGTCCCTGCGCACTCTTTTTATGGCCGTGCGTCCCTGGCACCTTTTATGGCCGCACCTCGCACTGTTTTATGGCCGTGCGTCCCTGCGCACTTTTTTATGGCCGTCACATGCGCACTGTTTTATGGCCGTGTGATCCCTGCGCACTATTTTTATGGCCGTGCGTCCTGCGCACTCTTTTTATGGCCGTGCGTCCCTGCGCACTCTTTTTATGGCCGTGCGTCCCTGCGCACTCTTTTTATGGCCGTGCGTCCCTGCGCACTCTTTATGGCCGTGCGACACTGCGCCTGTTTTATGGCCGTGCGTCCCTGCGCACTCTTTTTATTGCCGTGCGTCCCTGCGCACTCTTTTATGGCCGTGCGTCCCTGCGCACTGTTTTTATGGCCGTGCGTCCCTGCGCACTATTTTTATGGCCGTACAACACTGCGCACTGTTTTTATGCCGTGCTCCCTGCGCACTATTTTTATGGCCGTGCGTCCCTGCGCACTTTTTATGGCCGTGCGTCCTGCGCACTATTTTTATGGCCGTGCGTCCCTGCGCACTGTTTTTATGGCCGTGCGTCCCTGCGCACTTTTTTATGGCCGTGCGTACACTGCGCACTGTTTTATGGCCGTTGTCCCTGCGCACTTTTTATGGCCGTGCGTCCCTGCGCACTATTTTTATGGCCGTGCGTCCCTGCGCACCTTTTATGGCGTGCGTCCCTGCGCACTTTTTATGGCGTCGTCCCTGCGCACTTTTTATGGCCGTCGACCCTGCGCACTGTTTTTATGGCCGTGCGTCCCTGCGCACTCTTTTATGGCCGTGCGTCCCTGCGCACTGTTTTATGGCCGTGCGTCCCTGCGCACTCTTTTTTGGCCGTGCGTCCCTGCGCACTCTTTTTATGACCGTGCGTCCCTGCGCACTGTTTTTATGGCCGTGCGTCCCTGCGCACTCTTTTATGGCCGTGCGTCCCTGCGCACTCTTTTTATGGCCGTGCGTCCCTGCGCACTGTTTTTATGGCCGTGCGTCCCTGCGCACTCTTTTTATGGCCGTGCGTCCCTGCGCACTGTTTTTATGGCCGTGCGTCCCTGCGCACTGTTTTTATGGCCGTGCGTCCCTGCGCACTGTTTTTATGGCCGTGCGTCCCTGCGCACTTTTTTATGGCCGTGCGTCCCTGCGCACTGTTTTATGGCCGTGCGTCCCTGCGCACTTTTTATGGCCGTTGACATCCCTGCGCACTTTTTTATGGCCGTGCGTCCCTGCGCACTGTTTTATGGCCGTGCGTCCCTGCGCACTCTTTTTATGGCCGTGCGTCCCTGCGCACTGTTTTTATGGCCGTGCGTCCCTGCGCACTTTTTATGCCGGCTCACGCGCACTTTTTTTATGGCCGTGCGTCCCTGCGCACTCTTTTTATGGCCGTGCGTCCCTGCGCACTGTTTTTATGGCCGTGCGTCCCTGCGCACTCTTTTTATGGCCGTGCGCCCTGCGCACTGTTTTATGGCCGTGCGTCCCTGCGCACTATTTTTATGGCCGTGCGTCCCTGCGCACTGTTTTTATGGCCGTGCGTCCCTGCGCACTATTTTTATGGCCGTGCGTCCCTGCGCACTGTTTTTATGGCCGTGCGTCCCTGCGCACTATTTTTATGGTCCGTACAACACTGCGCACTGTTTTATGGCCGTGTATCCCTGCGCACTATTTTTATGGCCGTGCGTCCCTGCGCACTATTTTTATGGCCGTGCGACACTGCGCACTCTTTTTATGGCGTGCGTCCCTGCGCACTCTTTTCATGGCCGTGCGTCCCTGCGCACTCTTTTTATGGCCGTGCGACACTGCGCACTGTTTTTATGACCGTGCGTCCCTGCGCACGTCTTTTATGGCCGTGCGTCCCTGCGCACTGTTTTATGGCCGTGCGTCCCTGCGCACTCTTTTTATGGCCGTGCGTCCCTGCGCACTCTTTTTATGGCCGTGCGTCCCTGCGCACTTTTTTATGGCCGTGCGTCCCTGCGCACTTACTTTTTTTATGGCCGTGCGTCCCTGCGCACTCTTTTTATGGCCGTGCGTCCCTGCGCACTGTTTTTATGGCCGTGCGTCCCTGCGCACTTTTTTATGGCGCCGGCAGTCTCACTGCGCACTGTTTTTATGGCCGTGCGTCCCTGCGCACTTTTTATGGCCGTGCGTACACCTGCGCACTGTTTTTATGGCCGTGCGTCCCTGCGCACTCTTTTATGGCCGTGCGTCCCTGCGCACTGTTTTTATGGCCGTGCGTCCCTGCGCACTCTTTTTATGGCCGTGCGTCCCTGCGCACTTTTTATGGCCGTGCGTCCCTGCGCACTGTTTTTATGGCCGTGCGTCCCTGCGCACTTTTTTATGGCCGTGCGTCCCTGCGCACTCTTTTTATGGCCGTGCGTCCCTGCGCACTCTTTTTATGGCCGTGCGTCCCTGCGCACTCTTTTATGGCCGTGCGTCCCTGCGCACTCTTTTTTATGGCCGTGCGTCCCTGCGCACTCTTTTATATGGCCGTGCGTCCCTGCGCACTCTTTTTATGGCCGTGCGTCCCTGCGCACTGTTTTTATGGCCGTGCGTCCCTGCGCACTTTTTTATGGCCGTGCGTCCCTGCGCACTTTTTTATGGCCGTGCGTCCCTGCGCACTGTTTTATGGCCGTGCGTCCCTGCGCACTTTTTTATGGCCGTGCGTCCCTGCGCACTTTTTATGGCCGTGCGTCCCTGCGCACTGTTTTATGGCCGTGCGTCCCTGCGCACTCTTTTTTATGGCCGTGCGTCCCTGCGCACTCTTTTTATGGCCGTGCGTCCCTGCGCACTGTTTTATGGCCGTGCGTCCCTGCGCACTGTTTTTATGGCCGTGCGTCCTGCGCACTGTTTTTATGGCCGTGCGCCTGGCACTTTATGCCGTGCTCCCTGCGACACTTTTTATGGCCGTGCGTACCCTGCGCACTGTTTTTATGGCCGTGCGTCCCTGCGCACTTTTTTATGGCCGTGCCCCTGCGCACTGTTTTATGGCCGTGCGTCCCTGCGCACTTCTTTTTTATGGCCGTGCGTCCCTGCGCACTCTTTTTATGGCCGTGCGTCCCTGCGCACTGTTTTTATGGCCGTGCGTCCCTGCGCACTGTTTTTATGGCCGTGCGTCCCTGCGCACTTTTTTATGGCCGTGCGTCCCTGCGCACGTTTTTATGGCCGTGCGTCCCTGCGCACTTTTTATGGCCGTGCGTCCCTGCGCACTTTTTATGGCCGTGCGTCCCTGCGCACTATTTTTATGCCGTGCGTCCCTGCGCACTCTTTTTATGGCCGTGCTCCCTGCGCACTATTTTTATGGCCGTGCGTCCCTGCGCACTATTTTTATGCGTGCGCCCTGCCACTTTTTATGGCCGTGCGTCCCTGCGCACTTTTTATGGCCGTGCGTCCCTGCGCACTGTTTTTATGGCCGTGCGCCCTGCGCACTTTTTTATGGCCGTGCGTCCCTGCGCACTGTTTTTATGGCCGTGCGTCCCTGCGCACTGTTTTATGGCCGTGCGTCCCTGCGCACTCTTTTTATGGCCGTGCGTCCCTGCGCACTCGTTTTTATGGCCGTGCGTCCCTGCGCACTGTTTTATGGCCGTGCGTCCCTGCGCACTCTTTTTATGGCCGTGCGTCCCTGCGCACTCTTTTTATGGCCGTGTCCTGCGCACTTTTTATGGCCGTGCGTCCTGCGCACTGTTTTTATGGCCGTGCGTCCCTGCGCACTTTTTATGGCCGTGCGTCCCTGCGCACTGTTTTATGGCCGTGCGTCCCTGCGCACTCTTTTTTATGGCCGTGCGTCCCTGCGCACTCTTTTTATGGCCGTGCGTCCCTGCGCACTTTTTATGGCCGTGCGTCCCTGCGCACTTTTTTATGGCCGTGCGTCCCTGCGCACTTTTTTATGGCCGTGCTCCCTGCGCACTGTTTTTATGGCCGTGCGTCCCTGCGCATCTTTTATGCCGTGCGCCTGCGCACTGTTTTTATGGCGTGCGTCCCTGCGCACGTTTTTTATGGCCGTGCGTCCTGCGCACTGTTTTTATGGCCGTGCGTCCCTGCGCACTCTTTTTATGGCCGTGCGTCCCTGCGCACTCTTTTTATGGCCGTGCGTCCCTGCGCACTGGTTTTATGGCCGTGCGTCCCTGCGCACTCTTTTTATGGCCGTGCGACACTGCGCACTGTTTTTATGGCCGTGCGTCCCTGCGCACTATTTTTATGGCCGTACAACACTGTGCACTGTTTTTATTGCCGTGCGTCCCTGCGCACTCTTTTTATGGCCATGCGTCCCTGCGCACTCTTTTTATGGCCGTCCGTCCCTGCGCACTATTTTTATGGCCGTGCGTCCCTGCGCACTGTTTTATGGCCGTGCGTCCCTGCGCACTATTTTTATGGCCGTGCGTCCCTGCGCACTGTTTTATGGCCGTGCATCCCTGCGCACTATTTTTATGGCCGTACAACACTGCGCACTGTTTTATGGCCGTGTATCCCTGCGCACTATTTTTATGGCCGTGCGTCCCTGCGCACTCTTTTTATGGCCGTGCGTCCCTGCGCACTGTTTTTATGGGCGTGCGTCCCTGCGCAATCTTTTTATGGCCGTGCGTCCCTGCGCAATCTTATACATAGGACATCTTATATCTTATGAGTGGTGGTAATAATGTAATGATGATGGTGGTCATATATGGGAATGTGGGGGGAAAAAAAAGGGACACACACAACACACACACACACACACACACACACACACACACACACACACACGACAAACACATGTACATGCATCCAAGCATACCTGTATGTCGAGGGGTGATCATGAGATACAAGATACAATGGGGACAAAGGAAAGGAAGTGGTCAGTGGGGAAAAAAAAAGGGACAGAAGAGGAAAGGGGAAAAAAAAAAAAGGGGGGGGGGGGGTTACTGCAAGTTAATGTGGTGTGGGTGGGTGTGTGATTTTGTGGAATATATAGTGGGTTGTTGTTGGAGTGGTGGACCGGTGTAATCATGTACTTGGGTTGGGATGCTGGTGATATGGGGGGGGGGGGGGGGGGGTGTTGGGGGGGGGGGGGGGGGAGTTTGGAGGTGGGAGGGTCGACTACTGGGCCTACCCTTCTGATAGGGTTTTTTTTGGGGGAGGGGGAAAGGGGGGATATTTTGTGTGGTGTGGGGGGGGGGAGGGGGGGGAGTAGGGGGTAGATCAGAGGGTAGGTAGTTGATTGGTATTGAACATGCATGGGGTGTGGTGGAAAGTGAAAGGTGAAGGAGGGTGGCTGTAGATTAGGTATGAAGTGAGAAGCGGGGGCTTCTTGGTGGTGCTGTGTGTATGTGTGTGTGTGTGTGTGTGTGTGTGTGTGTGTGTGTGTGTGTGTGTGTGTGTGTGCGTGCGTGCATGTGTTGTGTGTGTGTGTGTGTGTATGTGTGTGTAAGTAATTGAACAAAATAAAAAAATTAATTAATTGAAGTGAAAAAAAAACTTGATAAATAAATAAATTAGAAGTGGGGAAAAAAGTTGTAAGGGGAAAGATAAAGCAAAATTAGGATTAAATAGGCGGAGGGTGGCTGTAACTACTGTATGTAGTGAGTGAAGTGGTGTCACTGTACACCTCCATCCCCCACGCTGATGGACTGAGGGCCCTCACATTTTTCCTTGACAAACGGCCCCCCAACCAACAACACCCTCCCACCACCACACTGCTCAGACTTGCTGAATTAGTCCTCACCCTGAACACATTTCAATTCAACAAGCACACATTTTCACAAATTAGTGGTGTTGCCATGGTACCAAATGGGACCAGCCTATGCCTGCCTCTTCATGGGGCACTTAGAACACCGCCTACTCAACACATACACAGGCCCCACACCTGAACTGTACAAAAGGTATATCGATGATGGACTGGGAGCCACATCTATGCCAAAACAAGACCTCCTCAACTTCCTCAACTTTGCCCAGACCTTCCATCCATCCATCCAACTAACCTACACCATTTCGCAGTCTCTCAACTTCCTAGACATCACCATCTCCCTTGAAGATGGCCTACTCAAAACCTCCATTTTCTACAAACCCACCGACGCACATGCATACCTAGACTACTCATCCTCCCACCACCCATACACTAAAAACAGCATCCCATACTCACAATTTCTCCGTCTTCGCAGACTCTGCTCCATCGAGGAAGACTTCACTATACAAGCAGCCAAAATGTCACAATTTTTCACCAACCGCGGATACCCCAGTTCCATCATCAATGCAGCACTCCGCCGCACCATAGCTGTATCCAGAACATCTGCTCTGGAAACCCAGCATCCAACCAAGACAGACAGACCCACAGTCTACCTCCTCTACCACCCGCACACCCTCCCCATCTGTAGGATTCTCAAATCCAATTGGCACATTGTACATAACCACAAACCCGCCTTCCATACCAAACCCATGATCACATTCAAACGTGACAAAAACCTCAAAGACCTCCTCGTCCAATTTGAACAGAACCACAGCTGTACCACCAGGTGCTCACCCTGCTCTAAACCCAACTGCAAAATCTGCCCCCTCACCAAACCAGACACCATCTTGCGGGGCCCCAAAGACTCCTTCACAGTCAAACGCACATTCTCATGTCAGAGCCGCAACATTATATATGCCATCCACTGCCAGCTGTGTGGCAAGATCTACATGGGATTATTGTTTAATGCAGCGAGGCCGTCATCTCTGTATAAACCGACCTGTAATCCAAGAACCATTGAAAACAAGAAAAAAGAATTATGTAAAATCTTTAAAAACCACAACTTACAAATTACAATAGAAGCAAACAAAAAAGTAGTGAATTACCTAGACATAACATTAGACCTCAATGACCATGTGTACAAACCATACAAAAAACCCAATGACATACCAATCTACGTAAACATCAAAAGCAACCACCTACCATCTATACTAAAAACAATACCCAATGGTATAAACAAGAGACTATCCAACCTGTCATGCAATGAAAACGCATTCAATGATGCAGCAACAGAATATCAAGAAGCATTACAAAAAAGTGGTTACAATTACAAACTATAATACAGTCCAGACAACAACACGAACAGAAATAAGAAAAATAGGAAAAGAAAGATCATATGGTACAACCCACCATACGATGGACAAGTAAAAACAAAATATTTAATGTAGGAAAAGAATTCTTTTATGGCCGTGCGTCCCTGCACACTGTTTTATGGCCGTGCGTCCCTGCGCAGTCTTTTTATGGCCGTGCGTCCCTGCACACTGTTTTATGGCCGTGCGTCCCTCCGCACTCTTTTTTTTATGGACGTGCGTCCCTGCCCACTCTTTTTATGGCCGTGCGTCCCTGCGCACTCTTTTTATGGCCGTGCGTCCCTGCGCACTATGTTTATGGCGATGCGTCCCTGCGCACTGTTTTATGGCCGTGCGTCCCTGCGCACTGTTTTATGGCCGTGCGTCCCTGCGCACTATTTTTTATGGCCGTGCGTCCCTGCGCACTCTTTTTATGGCCGTGCGTCCCTGCGCACTGTTTTATGGCCGTGCGTCCCTGCGCACTTTTTTATGGCCGTGCGTCCCTGCGCACTTTTTATGGCCGTGCGTCCCTGCGCACTCTTTTTTTATTTTTGGCCGTGCGTCCCTGCCACTCTTTTTATGGCCGTGCGTCCTGCGCACTTTTTTATGGCCGTGCGTCCCTGCGCACTATTTTTATGGCCGTACAACACTGCCACTGTTTTTATGGCCGTGCGTCCCTGCGCACTTTTTTATGGCCGTGCGTCCCTGCGCACTTTTTATGGCCGTGCGTCCTGCGCACTTTTTATGGCCGTGTGCGATCCCTGCGCCCTGCGACTTTTTATGGCCGTGCGTCCCTGCGCACTTTTTTATGGCCGTGCGTCCCTGCGCACTTTTTTATGGCCGTGCGTCCCTGCGCACTTTTTTATGGCCGTGCGTCCCTGCGCACTTTTTTATGGCCGTGCGTCCTGCGCACTCTTTTTATGGCCGTGCGTCCCTGCGCACTCTTTTATGGCCGTGCGTCACTGCGCACTGTTTTTATGGCCGTGCGTCCCTGCGCACTTTTTTATGGCCGTGCGTCCCTGCGCACTTTTTATGGCCGTGCGTCCCTGCGCACTTTTTATGGCCGTGCGTCCTGCGCACTTTTTTATGGCCGTGCGTCCCTGCGCACTTTTTATGGCCGTGCGTCCCTGCGCACTGTTTTATGGCCGTGCGTCCCTGCGCACTTTTTATGGCCGTGCGTCCCTGCGCACTTTTTTATGGCCGTGCGTCCCTGCGCACTTTTTTATGGCCGTGCGTCCCTGCGCACTCTTTTTATGGCCGTGCGCACTGCGCACTGTTTTTCCGTGCGTCCTGCGCACCTTTATGGCCTGCCCTGCGATGTTTATGCCGTGCGTCCTGCGCACTTTAGCCGTGCTCCTGCGACTTTTTATGCGTGCGTCCCGCGCACTTTTAGGCCGTGCGTCCCTGCGCACTTTTTTGGCCGTGCGCCTGCGCACTTTATGGCCGTGCGTCCCGCATTTTATGGCCGCTCCCTGCCACTTTTTATGGCCGGCTCCTGCGCACTTTTATGGCCGTGCGTCCCTGCCACTTTTTTATGGCCGTCCCCGCGCACTTTTATGGCCGGCCCTGCGCACTGTTTATGCCGTGGCCCTGCCACTTTTATGCCGTGGTCCCTGCGACTTTTATGGCGGCGTCCCTCGCACTCTTTTTATGGCCGTGCTCCCTGCGCACTTTTATGGCCGTGCGTCCTGCGCACTGTTTTATGGCCGTGCGTCCCTGCGCACTTTTTATGGCCGTGTCCCTGCACACTCTTTTATGGCGTGCTCCCGCGCACTTTTTATGGCCGTCGTCCTGCGCACTTTTTATGGCCGTGCCTGCGCACTCTTTATGGCCGTGCACTGCGCACTTTTATGGCGTGCGTCCCTGCGCACTATTTTTATGCCGTCACACTGCGCACTTTTTTATGCCGTGCTCCTGCGCACTATTTTTATGGCCGTGCGTCCTGCGCACTTTTATGGCCGTCCCTGCGCACTTTTATGCCGTCGTCCTGCGCCTTTTGGCCGTGCTCCCTGCGCACTCTTTTTAGGCCTGCGTCCCCGCACTTTTTATGGCGTGCGTCCTGCACTTTTTATGGCCGTGCTCCTGGCACTTTTATGGCCGTGCGTCCTCGTTTTGCCGTGCGCTGCGCACTTTATGGCCGACCTGCCCCTTTTATGCCGTGTCCCTGCGTTTTATGCGTGTCCCTGCCTCTTTTATGGCCGTGCCCTGCCATCTTTTGCCGTGCGTCCCTGCCACTTTTTGGCGTCCCTGCGCACTTTTTTATGGCGTGCCGCGCACTTTTTATGGCCGTGCGTCCCTGCGCACTGTTATGCGTGCTCCCTGCGCCTCTTTTGGCCGTGCTCCTGCGCCTGTTTTATGGCGTCCCTGCGCACTTTTTTATGGCCTCACCTGCGCCTGTTTTTTGCCGTGCGTCCTGCGCACTTTTTTATGGCCTGGTCCCTGCGCACTTTTTTATGGCCTGTCCCTGCGCACTTTTTTATGGCCGTGCGTCCCTGCGCACTTTTTTATGGCCGTGCTCCCGCGCACTTTTTTATGCGTGCCCCTGCGCACTGTTTTGTCCGTGCGTCCCTGCGCACTTTTTATGGCCGTGCGTCCCTGCGCACTTTTTTGGCCGTGCGTCCCTGCGCACTGTTTTTATGGCGTGGTCCCTGCGCACTATTTTTATGGCCGTGCGACACTCCGCACTGTTTTTAGGGCCCGGTGCGCCCCCTGCGCACTTTTTTTATGGCCGTACAACACGGGGCCCGTTTTTAGGGCCCGTGCGCCCCCTGCCCCTCTTTTTTAAATGGCCGGGGCGGGTCCCTCCCGCACTTCTTTTTATGGCCGTGCTTTCCCTGGCCCCCTATTTTTTTGGCCCGTGGCCCCTGCGCACTTTTTTTTAGGGCCGTGCTTTCCCCTCCCGCAAAATTTTTATGGCCGGGGGTTCCCGGGAAAAACTTTTTTAAATGGCCTTTCACCCCTGCGCACTATTTTATGGCCGACAACACTGCGCACTGTTTTAGGGCCGGGTATCCCTGCGCACAAATTTTTATGGCCTTTGGCGCCCCCTGCGCATTTCTTTTTATGGCCGGCGCCCCTGCCCTTTTTTTTTGGGCGTGGCCCTGCCCCAATTTTTTTTTGGCCGTGCGCCCCTGCGCAACCCTTATCCCAAGGGACATTTAATATTTTATGAGGGGTGGAATTTAAATTTTAATGTTTATGGGGGGCCATAAAAGGGAATGTGGGGGGAAAAAAAAGGGAACACACAAACACACACACACACACACAAAACACACACAAAAACCAAAACCCCACACCCCAAACACACACAAAAAACACATGTACTTTCATCAAGTTCCCGTATTCGAGGGGTGATCTGGGGATACAAGATACAAGGGGGACAAAGGAAGGAATTGGTCAGTGGGGAAAAAAAAGGGCCCGAAGGGGGAAAGGGAAAAAAAAAAAAGGGGGGGGGGGGGTTACTGCAAGTTTTAAAGTGGTGTGGGTGGGTGTTTGATTTTGTGGAATATATAGTGGGTTGTTGTTTGGGTGGTGGACCGGTGTAATAAGGACTTGGGGGTTGGGGGCTGGTATATGGGGGGGGGGGGGGGGGGGGGGTTTTTTCGGGGGGGGGGGGGATTTTGGGGGGTGGGGGGGGTCGACTACTGGGGGGGACCCTTCGATTTTAAAAGGGGGTTTTTTTTGGGGGGGGGGGGGGGAAAGGGGGGATATTTTGGGTGTGGGGGGGGGGGGGGGGGGGGGGGGGGGAGTAGGGGGTAATCAGAGGGAGGTAGTTGTTTGGGATTGAACATGCATGGGGTGTGGGGGAAAAGTGAAAAATGAAGGAGGTGGTGGAGATTAGGTAGGGAAATGAGAAACGGGGGGTTCTTGGTGGGGCTGTGTGTATGTGTGGGGTGGTGTGTGTTTTGGGGTGTGGTGTGGGTGTGTGTGGGGTTGTGTGTGTGGGGTGCGTGCGGTTGTGGGGTGTGTGTGTGTGTGTGTAGGGGGTGGGTAAAATAATTGAACAAAAAAAAAAAAATTTTTTAATTGAATTTAAAAAAAAAATTGGGTAAAAAAATAAATTAGAATGGGGGAAAAAAAATTGGGAAGGGGAAAGATAAAGCAAAATTAGGGGTTAAATAGGGGGAGGGTGGCTGTAACTACTGGATGTAGTGGGTGAATTTTGGGGGCACTGTACACCCCCATTCCCCCCCGGAGGGACTGGGGCCCTCCATTTTTTCCCTTTACAAAAGGCCCCCCCAAAAAACAAACCCTCCCACCACCACACTGGGTCAGACTTGCTGAATTTGTCCTCACCCTGAAAAACATTTCAATTAACAAGCCACATTTTCACAAATTAGTGGTGTTTCCTGGGGGACCCAAATGGGACCGCCCATGCCTTCCTCTTCATGGGGATTAGAACAACGCCCCACTCCCAAAACATACAACCCGGCCCCCAAAATGAATGTACAAAAGGTTATCGATGATGGACTGGGAGGGCCCATCTATGCCAAAACAAGACCTCCTCAACTTCCTCAACTTGCCCAACCTCCACACCAAAAAACAACCCCAACCCCCATTTCGCAGTTCCCCCCCTAGCCCCCTCTCCTTTAAAGTGGCCCTACTCAAACCTCCATTTTTACAAAACCCCCCGACGCCATGCAAACCTAGCTACATCTCCCCCCCAAACACTAAAAACGCTCCCAAAACCAAATTTCCCCTTCGCGCCGCTCCATCGGGGAAGATTTCCCTAAAAAGCACCAAATGTCACAATTTTTTCCCCCAAACCGGGTCCCCCAGCCCCTCACAAGCGCACCCGCCGCAAAAGCGTTCCAAAATTGTCGGCCCCCAGAAACCACCAAGACAGACAAACCCCGTACCCCTCTCCAGCCCCCCTCCCCTTTGAGGACCCAAACCAATTGGCCCATTTACAAACCCAAACCCCCCTTTCCCCCCAAAAAACCCCTGATCCCAAAAAACGGACAAAAACTCAAGCCTCCCGCCTTTGAACGCCCCACAGCTTTTCCCCGGGTGCCACCCCTGAAAAAAAACCCCAACTAAAAAACCCCCTCCCCAAAACAGACCCCACTTGCGGGGCCCCAAAACCCTCCCACCGAATCCAGTAGCCCCCAACTTAAATCCCACCCTGCAGCTGGTGGCAAATCTACATGGGATTAGTTTAACAGCGAGGCCTCATCTCGAAAACGACCGAAAACCAAAACCATTGAAACAAGAAAAAAAATATGTTTCTTTAAAAACCCCAACAAACAAAAATTACAAAAAAAAAACAAAACAAAGTAGGGAAACCAACAAAACTTGACCTCAATGCCCGGTACAAACCATACAAAAAAACCCAAGCATCCCCAAATAAACATCAAAAAGCCCAAACCTCAATAAAAACCCCCAAACCCCAAGGATAACAAGGACAACCAACCCCAGCAATGAAAACCAGAGCGAAACGAAATCAAAAGCTTTTAAAAAAGTGGTTACAAAAAACCCCCCTAAAAAAGTCAGACCAACAGAAAGAAAAAGAAAAAAGGGAAAGCAATGGCACCCCCCAACGATGGCAAAAAAACAAAAAAATTAGGAAAAGGCTTTTAGGCCCGGGGCCCCGCAACCCCGTTTTATGGGCCCTGGCCCCCGGACTTTTTTTTTTGGCCTTTCCCCTGGCGGCCCCGCCCTTATTTTGGCGGGCCCTGCCCCCTTTTTTATGGCGGCACCCGGCCCAAAAAGGCCGGGGCCCTGGCCCCTCTTTTTAGGCCGTGCGCCCGCCTTTTTTAGGCGTGCGCCCCGCGCATTTTTATGGCGGGTCCCCCGCCATTTTTTTAGGCCGGGGCCCCCGCGCCTTTTTTTGGCCGGCTTTTCCCCTGGCTTTTTTTTATGGCCCCGGGTTTTAGGCCCGGTCCCGGGCCCCCTTTTTTTGGCCCGGGTCCCCCGCACTTTTAGGCCGGCGCCCCGGCATCTTTTTGGGCCGTGCTTCCCCGCCATTTTTTGGCCTGGCCCTGCGCCTTTTTTTAGCACAACAGCGCACCTTTTTTTGGCCGGGTTAAATCCCCCTTCGACTTTTTTTGGGGCCTCCCCTCCGCATTTTTTGGCCGTGCGTCCCGCGAAAATCCCCCCCCCCTTTTTAGGCCTGGCCCCGCCTTTTTTTTGGGGCCCC
>JAMYXO010006126.1:10000-14212 GCA_033310375.1 Conus canariensis | reverse complement strand
CCCCCCCCCCCCCCCCCCCCCCCCCCCCCCCCCCCCCCCCCCCCCCCCCCCCCCCCCCCCCCCCCCCCCCTCCCCTCTGCACTCTGTTACACTACTGTCAGGAATAACTGAACGACTTGAAATATGAAAAGCGCTACGGACTGAGTCTGATACTTCAATGCATTCTTGATATCCATTCTTGAACAAATACATCCGCAAGTCTGTCCTTTAAATAGCAAGCAGAAACCAGACCCAAGACTCCGAGACCCAAACAGAAGAGAGGGGGGGGGGGGGGGGGGGGGGAGAAAAAAAAAAAAACCTGATTCCTGGTTCCTACACATTACTTCTCAGTTTGGAGACTGGGTTAGTTTCGCCTGCATTCTCTTAGCCCATCAAGATCTGATATGCTTTGTTTTAGTTAGCTTAGGTCTCTCGTTTACGGTAAAATGAAACCAGTCCCTAATAGCACGCACACAACGCTTGATTTGCAAGGAATACTACCCGGAGAGAGCGTGCGAGCGAAGAGAGAGAGAGAGAGAGAGAGAGAGGAGAGAGAGAGAGGAGAGAGAGGAGAGATAGGAGAGGAGAGAGAGGAGAGTGAGAGAGTTAGTTAGTTCAGTTTCTAGATTCCACACAGGTTAATGGTCATGTCTCATTAGATTGCTATCAATTCCATAAATAATTTGACATGATACAATGCAAATACAGGTTTGCATGGGCTCTGTAAATAAGACAGTTTCTGCTTCGTTTTAGCTGATACACCTTGAGAACATAATCATGGCCGAACACACACACACTCACTCGCATGAACGCACGCACGCACACACACGCGCGCGCGCGCACACGCACACACACACACGCACGCACGCACGCCACACACACACACACACACACACACACACACACACACACACACACACACACACACGCATTCTCTCTCTCTCTCTCTCTCTCTCTCTCTCTCTCTCTCTCTCTCTCTCTCTCTCTCTCTCTGTGCTTGTACTTGATGTTCCAACAATAGTTTCATTATTGTTTCATATTTGATATCAGAGTTATGTATTTGCATGACAGAAATTGTGTGCTTTTTAAAATGTTTTTTTTTTGTTGTTGTTTTTTTTTTAGCTTGTGGTTATATGTTGCATTAGTTTCTTTCTTGTTGATGAGGGCAGGATGTCAAAAAGCTGTAAAGCTTATTCTTTAACCCTCAATAAAGATAATGTTGACTTGACTTAACACACGTCTCTGCATTTCCAGTTAAGAGAGAGAGGGGGGGGGGGGAGGGAGAGAGAGAGAGAGAGAGAGAGGAGAGAGAGAGAGAGAGTAAACGAACGCGGATTTACTCGTAGCTTTCATTTTCCAACAGGGGAGATAATAACGGCTAACTTACCTTACCGTCGTCAAGAGAGAGAGAGAGAGAAGAGAGAGAGAGAGAGGAGAGGAGAGAGAGAGAGAGAGAGAGAGAGAGAGAGAGAGAGAGAGAGAACGGATTTACTGTTAATCTTTCATTTTCCAGAAATGGAGATATGTTGGCTGGCTTACTTTTGCCGCTGGAGAGGGAGAGAGAGACAGAGAGAGAGAGAGAGAGAGAGAGAGAGAGAGAGAGAACACACACACACACACACACACACACTGAGACAGACAGAGAGAGGGGGGAGGGGGAGTAGGGGGGTGGGGTGGGGAGGGGGGTGTAAAAACACACAAAAAAGAAAGGAAGCAGTTCTTGTATTTCATACTGCGGGGTGAGGGGTGGGAAGTAGGAAGCCTGGGGGTGGGGGATGGGGGGGGGGGGGGGGAGGGGAGAAAGATCTGGATTCTGTTACACAGAAAACTACAAGAAATGGCTTCCAGCGGCAAAATTGGGTTGCTAAAAGCCACACAAGAAAATAATTAATCTGTGTCAACGTCTACCCCACCCAACTCCCACCTCTCCCCTTACACTTAAAAAAAAAGAAAAAGAACAAATACTGAATTAACGTTTGTCTTGGGTTACCATGGTAACAGACTGTGAGAGTGGGATTTAGGGGTACTATTAGCTGTGTGTGTGTGTGTGTGTGTGTGTGTGTGTGTGTGGTGTGTGGTGTGTGTGTAGCGCGCGCACGTGCGTGTGTGTTTCTTATTAGTTCTTTATTTTCAATACACACATCTGGCGTGTTGAAATGTTGGTATTATTTTGTTTCACTACGAGTAATGAGCAGTTATTGAGCGTCGTTTTTTTTTTGTTTTTTTTTTTTCCCCACAAAGCAATTTACATCCATAATGATGATAAAGGATATTAAAGATGCATAAGTTAATGTATTAACTTATACCATGTTTGAAGGCGTGTGAATGGCAAAGAGAGCGACTGGCTGATTGATTGATTGATTGATTGATTGGTTGATATACTCCGTGATGAAAACTTTAAGGCCGTGGCCTAGTCTTCAAATCTGTCCTTGTCCTGCGGACATCATTTCAATAGATATTATTATTCTTACGAACAGACTGACGTAACAACACTGTATTCTAATGTCGAGAAGCGCGCAATTCATGGATGTGACGTTGAAGTCATGTGTAGGCATGGAGAAAGACAACCAGACAGACAGAAAGAGAGAGAGAGAGAGGGGGGGGGGGGGGGGCGGAGAGAGAGAGATGAGAGGTGAGGAGGGAGAAAGAGAGAGAGATGGAGGGAGGGAGAAAGGGAGACACAGAGAGAGTGGGAGGGAGATAAGGGAGAGGGAGGGAGGGGGGGGGGGGGGGGGTGGAGCAGTCGAGAGAGTGGGAGTGGGGATGAGGGGGTGAATGGAGTAGGTGTTCTGATGGTGAATTCAAATGACATCCGAGAAACGAGTTTGCGAATGGTGGTTTATGAATTTTAACGAAAGAATCTAATTTTTGAGAGACTGGAGACGCGCTGATGTAGACAGACGTTTCTTGAAATGGAAGAGAGAATAATTTAATTTTGTGGTCTGGTAGGAACTGAGTTCCAGACATCTAGACCACGTAGGCTTGTTTTGTGTTGATAAATGCGCGGGTGAGGTACAAAGCTTTCTTTTTTCCCTTTTTTTTTTTTTTTTTTTTCAAACCGGCACTGCTCTTCGATTTCGTAAAAAAGAGCGTTCATGTAACATGGCGCAGTATTTGTCATCATTTTAAATGCGTGTAATACTTTGTCGAATTCGAGTCGTTTATTAATAAGCGGAAGTATAAATTTTTAAAAGTGTTTATTGTACCTCTGCTGAACAACGTGCACAAACAAAAATCACAAGACAAAATACGACGCGCTTCGACCTCTTAGGTCTTCTTCTGGCAAGAGAAACAACGCTCAGAACAACGAAAATGAAGAACGAGCCATCACTTATCTTGGTTCAATTCGGCGCAAGTCATCATAAACTCCTTTAAAGATGTGTTTAGATTTCCGCCTGCAGTCTTCTTTCTTTGAGTGTCCACCTTCATCGAGTTGAAGATTCTGACACTTTTGTGTGTATGACCGTTTTTGATCCCGCCATTAAGGCAGCCATACTCCAACTTCGGGGAAGGTGCATGCTATGTGTAACGTGTCATCCATACCAACGGCCAAACTGGCCTTCTCTTCTTAAAGTTGGTGATGGGATTTTACGTGTGTGCAAGATGTTGTGCGTGCGTTCACACACGGAACCTCGGTTTATAGTCTCATTCGAAGGACTGTTGGGGAATGGAGTCAGAACCATGTTAACTCCGAGGGAAAAATCCCCCCTGTACCGAAATTCGAACCCGTAACCTCAGGATCACGAGTCCGGCGTTCTACCAACTGAGCTATTCCGGCCCCTAAGTCGCCTCACTGTGCAGCGAGAGAGGAAGTAGAGTTGAAAGTGTCCAGTTACTCTTGAGTTGTGAACGGCACATGCAGACGGAAGAAGGAGGAGCTTTGAAGTCGTCTGTGAAGGGAATTCCTCTCTGTGGGCGTCATCACACTCATTCCATTATTGTTGTTGAAACAGAATTCTTCTCCTTCTTCTTCTTCTTCTTCTTCTTCTTCAGCGTTCCCGTATCTGGTAGCGTGTGAACTCGTTTTACCCTGATGGGACACTCACACTATACTCGAGAGTATCGTCAGTTCACTCCGACTTCGTTGAGTACAGAAATTGGTGGGAAGAGGTTGTGGAAAAAGACAGATAAAAGATATGGTAGACAGAAAGGACAGTAGACGACAGTACAGCAAAGGAGGAGACAGAGTTACTGAGAGCGAAAGGAAAAGGGGACGTTACTAGCGCAGAATGT
>JAMYXO010006126.1:2500-5000 GCA_033310375.1 Conus canariensis | reverse complement strand
AAAAACGTGGCTAAAGTAGAGTGTCGCTTAGCCAAGGCTTTTTTTGACGTGTGAAGCTAAAAGACTAACATGATCAGTGACACCCCTCCCTTTTCTGAAACCAGCTTGAAATATTGGCAAAATCCCATTCTTTTCAAGGAAATGTTCTAATCTGAATTTCATTATCCTCTCAAAAAGTTTTCCAATGTGAGGAGTCAAAGAAATGGGTCGAAAATTAGAAGATTTTCTTTTTGATTTTCCTTGTTTATGGATAGGTACAACTGTTGCTTTCTTCCAAGCCATTGGCAGCTTTCCAGAATTCCACACACGCACACACACACACACACACACACACACACACACACACACACACACACACACACACACACACACACACACGAAAATTAAAGGAAGCAGATCATGCAAACAAACAAGATGAATGTACCAGGCTTATGTTGAATCCACATCTGAGAACACTAGTTGCTACACTTGATGCCGTTGTCAGCAATAAACGTGACGAAATGTGAGAACGCTCACTTAAGGTAAACTTGCATGTGGATGAGCCTCCCTCCTTCTTCCTCCATTCTCCTTACACTCTCTCACGTTCACCCTTCCGCTCCCCATCCTCCAAACACATACATGGGCGCACGCGCGTGCGTGCACACACATACACCCACCTACCCTCTCCCCCCCCCCCCCCCACACACACACAGAGGCGCACACACACACACACACACACACACACACATACACACGCACACACGCACACACACACACACACACACACACACACATATATATATATATATATATATATATATATATATACACACACACACACACATAAATACATACATACATACGTTACAAGCTGGTGTGCACGAACAAACACACATACACGTGCTCGTTCAATACGAGAGAGAGAGAGAAAGAGAGTGAGAGAGAGAGAGGGTGGGGGTAGGAGGGAGAGGCAGACAGAAGGACGGACAGACATACAGAGAGAGAGGGGGGGGGGGAAGAGAGAGAGAGAGAGAGAGAGAGAGAGAGAGAGAGAGAGAGAGAGAGAGAGAGAGAGAACTCAGAACTCAGATAGTTCACATCACATAAAGGTCATTGCCCCTTATGAAGGGGGGTATGGATAACATAACATCAATATGAGAATCATAGAGAACACAAGAAAAACTGGATGGACTACTCTGTCACGAAGTCATTACAGATCTAAACTCAAATGCCTTGAATAAGTAAACTGAGAAATTTCTTACTATGCTTTCATTCTGAGATGCCATTAGCAGGCTTAACCGAAACTGACAGGGATCCTTGGAAAACTTTGTCGGTACATATTGTGCTCTTAGACTTGATAATTTACAGCAGCATCAAACAAAATGAAGTTCGTCCTCTTTTCCATTTTTGGACAAAGGACAAGTCAGATCCATCCCAGTATATTTACTGTAAAGGTACCGTGTGTTCTGCTATGTTTGAAATCCCCAGTCTAAATTTGGTCATTGTCAACTTCAAGTGTTTACTTAAATCCATTTGCAGATAACGTTTGACATCGTGTACCGAACGAAATGTCCAATACATGGTAAATCAATCACTATTTTTGACATGAAAGTCCCATTCCTGCCAACTGCATGCAATCAACCTGTCTTTAAATTTTACATAGAAATGATCTATCATTTTGCACGCCTTGGTTTATCCAAACATAACCATATCCAAATTGATATAATTTGCAACGGACATTTGAAGCCCAATTTCTTTTGTCTCTTGCATCTAGATCGTATAACGTATAGGCTTTCCGAGGTAATCTGTGATCATTCATTTTTGTAAATTTCAACCAGTATCGAATACAACTTAACACAGAATTCAAATAGATAGGATATCTATCGGTCTGCCCATAGACAAGGTCATTGGGTGTTTGCATTTCAACTCCTAAAAATTTCTTTAATGCAAAGAGGTGCACTTTTTCACAATGGCGGGCTGCATCATCTAGTCCCCAAAGTTCTGCGCCATACTGAGCAATGGGTTGAACCTGTGAATCAAATAACTTCCACAATAAATCTAAACTAGTGTTCTTCAAAATATACAGTTTTCTCATAATGCGGAGCAGAGCTTTCTTTGCTTTACGTACCAGGTCATTGCATGCCAATGTGAAACAGTTTTGTTGAAAACAGTATACCTAAGTATTTGTAAGCATTTACGACAGGCATCACAGCATGATTATATGTCCAATTTTCTCTTGCTGCTAAGCAGCCACCTTTTCTAGATACAATTATATTGCTTTTGCTTAAAATCACTTTCAAATTAAGAGAAAAAGCTGCGCGTTGCAGACTGTTTAACTGTGTTTGCAAACCAGTGATTGTTTCTGATAATTGTATATCAACTGCTAATAACAAAATAAAGAGCTCAAAATAATCAATCGTAAACATTGCACCATGCTTAGTGTTTTGAATTATTTCTATGGCAAGTTCATTGATAAACAAAGAAAATAAAACAGGACTGCACACATCACCTTGCTTAACAC
>JAMYXO010006125.1:0-14213 GCA_033310375.1 Conus canariensis | reverse complement strand
CAAGTAAACTAACAATAAACCCTCCAGTTAAAGTAAGGGTAGTTGTTTTAATCGACTATATAACAATAAACGAAGAAAATCTAGAAGTCTGGGTCTCAACTAAACAGCAGACTATTCTTTCTCATAATGACTTAACACCCGGTTGGGCAGATCAACTTCTTACACAGTTTAATGAAGCCTCTGAAGCAGCTAAAATGAGAGGCTCTGGTTGGTCAGAGGGTGAAGTCCTAGACATCAGATTAAGACAAGCTAAGTATGAGCCAATTGTAGGCAAGGCTTACATTCCACTGCCTCCAACATTAGTTGCAAAGAAAGCAGTTTTGAACATAAAAAATTCAGACGACAAATGTTTTATGTGGTGCGTTCTTGCTAGGCTGCATCACGTTGCCAAAAATGCAGAGAGAGTATCTAACTATTTACAGTGGGCCAATAATCTTAACTTTAACGGCCTTGAATTTCCTATGGCTGTAGACAAAATTGATCAGTTTGAAAAACAAAATCCACCAATAACTGTTAATGTCTACACATGGTCTGAAGAAACCAACCTTCTGCCAATTAGAGTGTCAAAGAACAGTCCAACAATAGGCGAACCAACCAGGAGTCATGTAGACTTACTCCTAATGCAAAGCCTTAATGGGTTGCACTACACTCTAATACGCACAATGAGTAGATTACTAGTGCATACTACAAAACAACATAGCAAACAAGAATTTTGTAGAAAATGTTTAACAAGAATTCCGTCCGTTCAAGCTGCGAGCGAACATATAAAACATTGTATTAGCCCAGTTGACTGTGATACAGAACTAATTACGCCCGGAGAAGGCAGTAAAGTTAGTTTTAAGAACTGGAAACGGTTGCAAACTAGTCCATATGTTGTTTACGCAGACTTCGAATCACTCATTGTTCCTTATGAAGGACCAACCCCACAGAAACTTCCTAAAACAGTCTTAATGAGTAATCATCAGATTTGCTCATTTGCCTTCATCATTGTTAGGTCGGATGGCGCCCATTCAAAGCCAGAATTATACAGAGGACCAAATGCTGCAAAATACTTCTTAAAACGCATGCAGCAAGTGCGTAATGCCTGTTCTAATAATCTAAACTTATCTGAAATCATAATGACGCCTGAAGACCAACAACAGTATGACTCAGCCACTCACTGTTGGATTTGTGGGGCGGCCTTGGTTGCCACCGCAGAGAATCCAACAGTAAGAGACCATGATCACATTAGTGGAAAGTTTAGAGGAGCAGCACATAACAAATGCAATCTTCAACTAAAGTTTGAACCAAAGACATGGAAGCTGCCTATATTCTTTCACAACTTGCGAGGTTACGACTCTCACCTTATAATGCAAGCAGTAACCAGCGACTTCAGGGTGTCATGCATTGCACAGTCATCAGAAAAGTACATGTGTTTCACTTTAAATAACATGTCTTTCTACGACTCTATGCAACACATGATGGGTTCATTAGAGTCACTGGCTATGTCCTTAAAGTCCTGCCCAATAACAGAAGAATATTTTGACCCAACTCTTGTTAGAAAGGGCGTTTACCCTTATGAGTACATGAACAGTTGGGAAAGGTTTGATAACCCAGCCCTTCCACCTAAAGGCGCGTTCTTTAGTAGTCTTAGAGGAAAGGACATCAGTGATTCTGATTACCAGCATGCTCAAGATGCGTGGCAGAAGTTAGAGTGTAAAACGATGGGAGACTATCATGATTCCTATTTAATGGCGGATACCTGTTTGTTGGCGGACGTCTTTGAAAATTATAGGAAGACCTGCATGAAACATTACAGCCTGGATCCTGCGCATTATATTTCTGCGCCTGGGATGAGCTGGGACGCTTTCTTAAAATTTACTGGAGTACAAATTGATTTATTGTCTGACCTGCCAATGCTTCAGATGATTGAAAACGGATTGCGTGGGGGAATCAGTATGGCGTCGCACCATTACTGTAAAGCAAACAACAAATACTTGGACGACTATGATCCAAGTAAAAGGTCTAACTATCTCATGTATTTAGATGCAAACAATCTGTATGGATGGGCAATGGCGCAATCACTTCCATTACGCAACTTTAAAATGTACACAGGACTCAAAGACATTCAAAAGTTTTTAAAATGGCTACCTACTCTAGAAGCTGATTGTAAAAGAGGTCTCATTCTAGAAGTTGATTTAGAATATCCTCATGAACTTCATGATTACCATAATGACTATCCATTAGCGGCAGAAACCCTAAAAGTGTCAATGACAGAACCACCTAAACTTGTGCCTAATCTTCGTGACAAAAAAAATTATGTCTGTCATTACAGACTTCTTCAATTTTATTTAAGACATGGTTTGAAGTTGACAGCTGTTCATCGTATAATTGCTTTTGATCAAGAACAGTTCATGAAACCATACATAATGAAGAACACTGATCTCAGAACTAAATCCACAGATGCTTCAGAAAAAGACTTTTTCAAGTTGATGAACAACAGCTGTTTTGGAAAGACTATGGAAAATCCGCACAAGCGTAAAGATGTTAGATTGGTCACCAGAGAAAACGTTGCAATTAAGTTGACTTCAAAACCTAATTATCAGGACTTCAGAAGATTTCATGATCAGCTTTTTGGCATAATGATGAAAAAAAAGAAAGTCAAATTGGATAAGCCCGTTTTTATTGGGTTTACTGTTTTAGAGCTGTCGAAGCTTTTGATGTTAGAATTTCTTTACGACTACTTTAAACCCTTGTATCCTGAGTCCAGAGTTCTGTACACAGATACAGATTCCTTTGTAATCGACATCCCTACTGAAGATTTTTACAAAGACATGGAATTAGAAGTAGCAAAAGAGCATGCTGGATGGTACGACACATCTGATTACCCTAAAGATTCGCCTTTGCATTCAGATATTAACAAGAAGGTTTTAGGTAAGATGAAGGATGAATTATCTGGAGGTGTGATCAAGGAGTTTGTTGGTTTGAGGTCGAAAATGTACAGTCTTTCAAGCCAAAAAAAAGTTGTTAAAAAAGCAAAGGGAATATCTCGTAGTGTTGTGCAATCAAGCATATCCCATGACAACTATAAAAAAGCATTGTTTGACAATAAGACTTTTCATCATGACAACGTAAAACTACGATCTAATCTACATGAGATCAACACAACTGTTGTAACAAAGAAGTCATTAGATAGAACAAACACAAAACGTGTGTTTGTTAATCCAGAGTTTTCATATGCAATCGGGCATTGGAGAATAGTATAATCATATGGGCTTATATTTTTCAGCAATCGCACGTTCAATTATATCATCATCTAATTTAGCAAAATTAATATTATTTATTAATGCTAGATGTGCTTTAATTTTTTTTGTCATTTCGCAATATTCATGTTCCCATACCCATAAATCAAAATAAAAGCTTTGGGGTTTAAAGCGATTGTCTGGCGATTGTTCTAGCCAGGGATTGTCAATCTTCTCAAATACTTCTTTAATGATATACTGATACTCAAATAAATCTTGCATTAATTTTAAAGACTTTTCCTTTGCCATTTCTGCCATTTCCCTTTGAGCTTCCATTTTAAACCCAAATGTATTTGCGTAGATTAAAACAGTTCGTTAAGCTTAACTATATCATCACCCAATTCAACCAAATTATTTTTCATTACTGCTAAATGCGCTCGAATTTTTTTAATATATTCCCAATCAAAATTTGAGGTTTTGTCTAGCATGGCATAATCAATCTTCTTAAATATTAGTCTAATAGCAAGATTATAATCAAATATTTTTCGCATTATTTCTAAGGACTCTTCCTTCACCATTCTTGCTTCCAGTGCCATTTTACGTAAGGATTCTTCCTTTTCCATTCTTGCCGCCATTTTAATTTAAATTAAAAAATAATTAAGCGACTGGAACTGTGTCTGGAGGGATTATCTGCAGTTCTTCCTTCACAAAAGATCTTTGAGGGGCCGGCCGTTTTGTTGTGTCAGTTTCTCGTAAATAATACACGGGTGGATTCATTTTCACAATTTTTTTTATCTCATATGGATCAACACTCCAAACTGGATCTGTTGCCCTGATGCGAGTGTCCCCTTCCGCTTCTCCCGGTGAATAAAGGTATCTCACTTTCAAACCAAATGGTAATAGTTTGCTTGATGAAGACTCTCCTTCAACAACATTTATTGTTTGTTTTCTGATTGCTTGTACTGGTTTTAGACCTTTAAATTCTTCATTATTCATTGCGCGCAAAACTGAGGGCAGTCTTTTTACCCATTCTGTGTTGCGAGAATTGTCAATCAGCTCTCTGTGATACTGGTAGGAGAAAAGTCTTTCAGATAACTGTTTGTTAAAGTTTTCAACCAAAGCCTGTGATCTGTGAACTCCCGGAATGCCTCTTTTAATGGTAACTCTATGTTTTAACAATAATTGATTTACTTGACCTTTAAATTCTTTTCCATCATCGACTTGAATCATGCGAGGATAAGTTAAGGGTCCTCGTTGATATATCAGCTGTATAGCGACAGCAACAGCAGAAGCACTCTTTTGTGTTAATGGTTCCGCATCTTTGTATCTTGAAGCTATGTCAATGACTGTAAGTGCGTACTTAAATCTTTTTCGTCTAATCGTATCATGGGGTAAATATAGAAGATCCATTTGATGGGTGTCGTTTGGAGTTATATTCACAAAGTGTGGTCTTTGTATTCGTTTAGGCGCTGGTAGATAAATTTGCCAAATCGCTTGTTTAGATAACCATTCTTTTGCTGTTTGTTCACTGACTCCAGCTGCTTGGCTTAGCTTTTTAATTGCTGTTATTCCCTTCCAATATCCTTTTGGCGAATAATAGATCTTGTTCATTTTTTATTCAGCCAATATTATGTGCAACAAAATACACAGCGGTCATGCCAAAGACAATAAACAATATTTCTTGCATCTTTTGTTTTTCTGATGGTTGATAAAAGTCGCTGAATTTTGGTGGGGGCAATGTTTCAACTTGTTTGCCTGTTACTAGAAAATATTCTTTTATTGCCTGGTCAACATCTTTAAATGTGTAAGCTGCATGTCCCTGTTGTTTAAGTCTGTCGTTAATAAAATCTAACTGCTCCATTCTTTGCTTTTCATAGGTGTCTTGTGCAGCAGCTAGTTGCTCCATAGCTCTGTTATGTCTTTTTCTCTCATCGTTATTTTGTAGTTTACTAAACGCGTAATTACTTCCGCTGAAAGCAAGCACGTTAACCACTGCGCCGCCTATCATCATTACGAGTGAAGCCATTTTTATAAATGTATTTTTTTTACATATTTATATTTTCTGGAATTATTCCTTGCTTAACTAGAAAATCTTTCGTAGCAAACGAAGCTGTAATAACAGCAATCAGCTTTGCTGAGTCTTCAAAGTCTAGTTTGCCAAGATCTGCTGGTTTTATTCTTAACAAGCTTTTACCAAGCATTGTGTATCCTACACTTAGACCTCCAATAACAGCAGAATGGTATACGAGGTTAGTAATAGTTTTTTCGGTGCTCATTTTTAAAAAATAAAATAATATTTATTCATTAATAAAACATGAACTGCGATGATTTACTTCCTGAACTTACAAATGATCAAGTTGATGACCAAGCTATTATGCGTCAAAAGGAAAGGCTGTATTCTTTGGCGGCGTGTGGAAAAACAAAACAGTACCTTGGAAATGAATTCAGCATAGAACAGATTCAACAAATGTCGCCACAAGACATTGTAAAGTATCACAACAGGTATGAAGCGCAACTGGGGTCAAGAATGGTCAAAAGTGTTGGGCAAACGGTTCTTAGTTTGTACACTAAACTAGTTAGTAGATTTGCTCCCATTGATTCTGAACAAGATTTTATGTATGATTTAACGCAGGATCCAGTTTTAACAAAGTCATTAGAGTCTCTAGGATGTGATCTATATTACAGATTTGGAACATTATTGTCGCCAGTAATTATGGGGTTAATTACGTTTAATCATATAGATTTTATTTCCCTTCAAAATGACCGAGCCAGAAAATCAGCAGAAAACATTGATGGAGAAAGTGACCAGTAAAAAGCCTCCTCATCCTGGGCGTGTTGCAGCAGGAAAAAAATTAGCAGAGTGGAACAAACAAAAAAAATTAATGTTGCAATCACAGAATATAACTCATAATGAAAACATAACACCGCCAACAGTTGTTTCAATGCCAGCTGTAAATACACAAGTTGATTCAAGACCTACAACACCAAAGTCGACATGGATTATTTGGATTAAAAGAGTTAGCATTTTTGGCGTCATTGCTGTTGGTGGGGGTGGTTATTACGTTTATAAAACATATAAAGAAAGACAGCAAAAACCAAAGCAGCCCAAAAAATCACAGCCACTAAATACAAAATCTGAACAAAAAAGAATACCAGAACCGCCAACAACAAAAGATCATTTTGATCCATTTCAGATGGAATAATATTTCAAGAACTTAATAAATAATTATAAGTGACTTGAATAAGAACTTAATAACGACTTGATGACGACTTGATAAAACTTAAATAAGAACTTAATGACGACTTGATAAGAACTTAATGACGACTTGATAAGAACTTAATGACGACTTGATGACGACTTGTTAAGAACTTGAATAAGTACTTGAATAAGAACTTGTTAAGAACTTGATGTTGACTTGTTAAGAACTTGAATAAAAACTTGTTAAGAACTTAAATAAGAACGTGATGCCGACTTGAATAAGAACCTAGAACGACTTAATGACTATTTTTTTTCACAATTAATTGTTACATTCTTTTCCGGGGAGACAACTCCCTTCTGCCTTTATGTAGTATCTAGGTCAGACATGTCTAGCCACGGCTTACTCAACTGCACAATAGCCGAGTCGAAGCGTCGCACTGTTTCCGGGTTCGTGTCAAGTTACACATAACGGATGTAAGGGCGTCGTTTACTGCAGGCCGCCCACGCGGCATTGTATAAATTTAGCCGGCTAAATTCCCCACCGGCGTCGTTTAGTACAGGCGTTAGACGTCATTGTATAAATTTAGGCGGCTAAATTCCCCACCTCAAAATAATCTTTTCCCAATTTTATGTATTAAAAGCAGCATTTTTATATTTAAATCTAAAAGCATTTAAAACAAATATTTATTAAAAAGTAGTGACTAAAAAGTAAGGTAAGATGCACTTTGTTATTTAGCTTTTGGTGTTGTTTTAACAACTTTAAAAACAACTTTACTCTAGGCAAATAAAAACAACTTTACAAGTAGACACCATGTAATTGTAAAGCGTTTGTTTGTGTACAGTATATATATAAATCTTGAAGTTAACAACATTGGGGATATGCCTGCAGTAGTTTTAAATACTTGGTTGTCATGGCATTGAAAAGTCTAAATTTGCCCTCTTCCCTGCCCTCAAGTGATCCTTCCTACTTTCGTATTGGGTCACTGGCGCGGCTATAAACGCCCGTAAACCCAGAATATGGTCACTGGCGCGGCTATAAACGCCCGTAAACCTAAAATGGTCGCCCTGGTGCGGCTATGGGAAGGACCACTAAAATGGGGGTGAGGGGATTGCCCAAATTAGACAAATAGAAAGCAGGCAAACAAGTATAAAAGTATACTACTGTTGGAGGCATATTCCCAAAACCCTTCACATCTGGCCGTGTTATATGTGACCCTCTGGGTCTGGCTTGGGGCCCTAGGGCGCCATAGGGTCTCAAGTGCAGCGTCTCTTCTGGTGGGGTGCCTCTTGACGACCCAATGTCAGAAGTTCCCCAAAGAGTCTGTGGTGATAGTTTGGTAGGAAGGCCTGAAGCAGGGCAGCAAGTATGCCACAGAGAGACCACAGATGATGTCACACCAACAGACAAATGAAAAAAGAAAGAAAGAAATAAGGGATAAAAAACAACAACAAAAAAAACAGAGCAGAAGGCACAGACAGTTTTCCCCCAAACTTTTCTTTCTTTTAAAGATCAAATGTATGGCTGGGCTCGAGGGGGGGGGGGGGGGGGGCGAACGCGTCAGATTTAATATTCGATAGAATATGTTTTTAGACTCACTTTACTGCAATACACTATAGCCAAAAAAAGAAAAGGAAAAAAGAAAATATTTTGTCATGACAGTTGAAAGAATCGGTACATTATCTACTCTTTCATAGACTTTGTACCTTTGCACCTTTGACACCATCCATCTCATCGGAAAGGAGTCTGCGGTCTTGAAAAGGCAGTAAAAATACCTCACAATAATTTCAATGTGGAAATTTCCTTCAGGATAAAATTCCACTTTGAAGTTCATAAAAGACCAGTGATGACCTCCCTTTCAACTTTCTCTCCGTGTCCACACTCTTGTTGAAATTAGAGTCAGCTGCCTCACAGGAACTTTCCAATGGATGTGCTCACGCTCTCCAGTGTGGAACGCCTGCTTTTGTAATGATTGTTGTCAGTGGATGCTTAGCAAGTAGTGTTGGGAGATGTTTGGCACCATCATGGTGGATCCTACAACAGGGACCACCACAGTGACTCCACAGCTCTGTGTTCTCCTCCTCTTCTGCCTTGCCTTATGACCTGATACCTTTACCACAGACAGTCAGGATGCTTGGAAAAAATTAGTTTGTTTTTTCAGCTTCCCAGGTACTTTTATTTGAGATCATTACTGGCAAGTCATACAGAAATAAAATAAACCACTTTCTTTTTTTCAAAACATCTTGTATTTTGACGGTTTGATCTGAAACTTAAACTGGTGGATAAAGAGATGATTTCATTCGTACTTTCGAAACACTGAACAGAAAAATGTTTTATGTATTAAAGGCTTTTATTCTTTGGAAGTCAACATACATATTCACATTTGTTCTATTAAAACCAGGGAGCATAGTCGCATCGCCAAAATCTGGAATACCATCAAACAAAAAAGTTTCAAGTGGCTTCTGGACACTTACTCTAGGCACGTAATCTTTCCTACTCGACTGAGCACAAAGCAGAGTACAAGGCCTGCCATGGACAAAGATGAGACCTAGCCCATTATGGAGTCCCCACACATCCTGCCAGCCCTAAGCAAACCTACTGTTATTGGTGGGATCAGCTGATGTGGACTTGACTTGACATCTGTGGCTGTGATGCACAGCCAGTCACTATTCTGTGTGTCCTGGTGTGTGAGCGCTGAGAAGTCTTCATTTACTACCTGTTTACAGCAGTAGAAAACTGAGTAAGCACTGCCTCAGTAGCATGGTTTGGAAAGACCTTCAGACTGAGTCCCCTTGAACATGAGTCGTTTTTACTGAGCTGAAGTAAATACTGCAAATGAGCTGTAAGCTGCATTAAATCATGCTGGATTGTGATCATTACAACTGTAAATCCGTAAAAGCCAATAAACAGACACAGCTTGGCCAAACACTGTGTCCACACCCCCCCCCCCCCCCCCCTTCTATCCCAGCCCCCTTCATACAGACAGACATGTAACACACATAAACACACTAACATTTTCACAATGAAAGCAAACACTTATATATGAGAGAGAGAGAGAGAGAGAGGAGAGAGAGAGAGAGAGAGAGAGAGAGAGGAGAGAGCAAAGAGAGCGAGACAGACAAAGAGACAGAGAAGACAGAGAGAGACAGACAAAAAAGAGAGAAGACAGAGACAGAGAGAGACAGCGACAAAGAGACAGAAAGCGCAGACAGACAAAGAGAGACATAGAGAAAGAGACAGAGACAAAGAGACAGAATAGCATACAATGGGACAAAGAGAGAAATAGTGATACAGGAAGACAGAGACCTAACACCCAATCATTGTATCAAAACATTCCTTATCAACAGACTGTCAATGCCATGACACCAATCATTGTATCAAAACATTCCTCATCAACAGACTGTCAATGCCATGACACCAATCATGTATCAAAACATTCCTTATCAACAGACTGTCAATGCCATGACACCAATCATTGTATCAAAACATTCCTTATCAACAGACTGTCAATGCCATGACACCAATCATTGTATCAAAACATTCCTTATCAACAGACTGTCAATGCCATGACACCAATCATTGTATCAAAACATTCCTTATCAACAGACTGTCAATGCCATGACACCAATCATTGTATCAAAACATTCCTTATCAACAGACTGTCAATGCCATGACACCAATCATTGTATCAAAACATTCCTTATCAACAGACTGTCAATGCCATGACACCAATCATTGTATCAAAACATTCCTTATCAACAGACTGTCAATGCCATGACACCAATCATTGTATCAAAACATTCCTTAACAACAGACTGTCAATGCCATGACACCAATCACTGTATCAAAACATTCCTTATCAACAGACTGTCAATGCCATGACACCAATCATTGTATCAAAACATTCCTTATCAACAGACTGTCAATGCCATGACACCAATCACTGTATCAAAACATTCCTTATCAACAGACTGTCAATGCCATGACACCAAATCATCTGTATCAAAACATTCCTTATCAACAGACTGTCAATGCCATGACACCAATCATGTATCAAAACATTCCTTATCAACAGACTGTCAATGCCATGACACCAATCATTGTATCAAAACATTCCTTATCAACAGACTGTCAATGCCATGACACCAATCATTGTATCAAAACATTCCTTATCAACAGACTGTCAATGCCATGACACCAATCATGTATCAAAACATTCCTTATCAACAGACTGTCAATGCCATGACACCAATCATTGTATCAAAACATTCCTTATCAACAGACTGTCAATGCCATGACACCAATCATGTATCAAAACATTCCTTATCAACAGACTGTCAATGCCATGACACCAATCATTGTATCAAAACATTCCTTATCAACAGACTGTCAATGCCATGACACCAATCATTGTATCAAAACATTCCTTATCAACAGACTGTCAATGCCATGACACCAATCATTGTATCAAAACATTCCTTATCAACAGACTGTCAATGCCATGACACCAATCATTGTATCAAAACATTCCTTATCAACAGACTGTCAATGCCATGACACCAATCATGTATCAAAACATTCCTTATCAACAGACTGTCAATGCCATGACACCAATCATGTATCAAAACATTCCTTATCAACAGACTGTCAATGCCATGACACCAATCATTGTATCAAAACATTCCTTATCAACAGACTGTCAATGCCATGACACCAATCATTGTATCAAAACATTCCTTACAACAGACTGTCAATGCCATGACACCAATCATTGTATCAAAACATTCCTTATCAACAGACTGTCAATGCCATGACACCAATCATGTATCAAAACATTCCTTACAACAGACTGTCAATGCCATGACACCAATCATTGTATCAAAACATTCCTTATCAACAGACTGTCAATGCCATGACACCAATCATTGTATCAAAACATTCCTATCAACAGACTGTCAATGCCATGACACCAATCATTGTATCAAAACATTCCTTATCAACAGACTGTCAATGCCATGACACCAATCATTGTATCAAAACATTCCTTATCAACAGACTGTCAATGCCATGACACCAATCATTGTATCAAAACATTCCTTATCAACAGACTGTCAATGCCATGACACCAATCATTGTATCAAAACATTCCTTATCAACAGACTGTCAATGCCATGACACCAATCATTGTATCAAAACATTCCTTATCAACAGACTGTCAATGCCATGACACCAATCATTGTATCAAAACATTCCTTATCAACAGACTGTCAATGCCATGACACCAATCATTGTATCAAAACATTCCTATCAACAGACTGTCAATGCCATGACACCAATCATTGTATCAAAACATTCCTCATCAACAGACTGTCAATGCCATGACACCAATCATTGTATCAAAACATTCCTTATCAACAGACTGTCAATGCCATGACACCAATCACTGTATCAAAACATTCCTTACAACAGACTGTCAATGCCATGACACCAATCATTGTATCAAAACATTCCTTATCAACAGACTGTCAATGCCATGACACCAATCATTGTATCAAAACATTCCTTATCAACAGACTGTCAATGCCATGACACCAATCATTGTATCAAAACATTCCTTATCAACAGACTGTCAATGCCATGACACCAATCATTGTATCAAAACATTCCTTATCAACAGACTGTCAATGCCATGACACCAATCATTGTATCAAAAACATTCCTTACAACAGATGTCAATGCCATGACACCAATCATTGTATCAAAACATTCCTTATCAACAGACTGTCAATGCCATGACACCAATCATTGTATCAAAACATTCCTATCAACAGACTGTCAATGCCATGACACCAATCATTGTATCAAAACATTCCTTATCAACAGACTGTCAATGCCATGACACCAATCATTGTATCAAAACATTCCTTATCAACAGACTGTCAATGCCATGACACCAATCATTGTATCAAAACATTCCTTATCAACAGACTGTCAATGCCATGACACCAATCATTGTATCAAAACATTCCTTATCAACAGACTGTCAATGCCATGACACCAATCATTGTATCAAAACATTCCTTATCAACAGACTGTCAATGCCATGACACCAATCATTGTATCAAAACATTCCTTATCAACAGACTGTCAATGCCATGACACCAATCATTGTATCAAAACATTCCTTATCAACAGACTGTCAATGCCATGACACCAATCATTGTATCAAAACATTCCTTATCAACAGACTGTCAATGCCATGACACCAATCATTGTATCAAAACATTCCTTATCAACAGACTGTCAATGCCATGACACCAATCATTGTATCAAAACATTCCTTATCAACAGACTGTCAATGCCATGACACCAATCATTGTATCAAAACATTCCTTCAACAGACTGTCAATGCCATGACACCAATCATTGTATCAAAACATTCCTATCAACAGACTGTCAATGCCATGACACCAATCATTGTATCAAAACATTCCTTATCAACAGACTGTCAATGCCATGACACCAATCATTGTATCAAAACATTCCTATCAACAGACTGTCAATGCCATGACACCAATCATTGTATCAAAACATTCCTTATCAACAGACTGTCAATGCCATGACACCAATCATTGTATCAAAACATTCCTTATCAACAGACTGTCAATGCCATGACACCAATCATTGTATCAAAACATTCCTCATCAACAGACTGTCAATGCCATGACACCAATCATTGTATCAAAACATTCCTTAACAACAGACTGTCAATGCCATGACACCAATCATTGTATCAAAACATTCCTATCAACAGACTGTCAATGCCATGACACCAATCATTGTATCAAAACATTCCTCATCAACAGACTGTCAATGCCATGACACCAATCATTGTATCAAAACATTCCTTATCAACAGACTGTCAATGCCATGACACCAATCACTTGTATCAAAACATTCCTTATCAACAGACTGTCAATGCCATGACACCAATCATTGTATCAAAACATTCCTCATCAACAGACTGTCAATGCCATGACACCAATCACTGTATCAAAACATTCCTCATCAACAGACTGTCAATGCCATGACACCAATCATTGTATCAAAACATTCCTCATCAACAGACTGTCAATGCCATGACACCAATCATCGTATCAAAACATTCCTCATCAACAGACTGTCAATGCCATGACACCAATCATTGCATCAAAACATTCCTCATCAACAGACTGTCAATGCCATGATAGTTTACTTTTATATGAAGCCCAAACAAACATTAACATGTCATAAATTAACAGAAACACATCTCCACACAAGTTTGCCATACAATGCAAATCAAAGGCCAACTGTTGGTTGAAATAAATCTTCCAAGCTAAAAGACATGATACAGAGACAGAAAGACATGATACAGAGACAGAAAGACGTGATACAGAGACAGAAAGACTGATACAGAGACAGAAAGACGTGATACAGAGACAGAAAAGACATGATACAGAGACAGAACAGACGATGATACAGACGAAAGCATGATAAGAGACAGAAACATGATACAGAGACAGAAAGACAGCAGGCAGGCAGACAGACTCCAGTCACCACAACATTCCCTGTCAACACACTGTCACATGAATCACTTCAGTGACAAAGCACTCCTAACACGTCAAACACTTCAGTGACAAAGCAGTCTGAACACGTCAAACACTTCAGTGACAAAGCAGTCCTAATACGTCAAACACTTCAGTGACAAAGCAGTCTGAACACGTCAAACACTTCAGTGACAAAGCAGTCCCAACAC
>JAMYXO010000611.1:0-37500 GCA_033310375.1 Conus canariensis | reverse complement strand
GGTTTTTTTTTTTTTTTTTTTTTTCCCTTTTTTGGGGGGGGTTTTTTTTTTTTCCCTTTCCCCCCCCTTTTTTTTTTTTTTTTTAAAAAAAAAAAGGGGGGAAAAAAATTTTTTTCCCCCCTTTTTTTTTTTTTTTTCCCTTTTCCCCTTTTTTTTTTTTTTTTTTTGGGGGAAAAACCCCGGGGGTTTTTCCCTTTTTTCTTTTGGGGGTTTTTTTTTTTCCCTTTTTGGGCCTTTAAAGGGGAAAAAATTTAAAAAAACCCCCCCAAAAAAAAAAGGGGGGGGCCCCCTTTTTAAAAAAAAAAAATTTTTTTTTCCCTTTTTTTTTTAAAATTTTTTTTCCCCAAGGGGGAAACCCCTTTTTAAAACTTTTTTTTTGGAAAAACCCAAAAAAATTTTTTTGGGGGGGGGAAAAAAAGGGAAAAAAAGGAAAAAAGGGGGTTTTAAAAATTTTTTTTTCCCCCAAAAATTTTAAAAAACAAATTTGGGGGGGGTTTTAATTTTTTAAAAAAAATTTTTAAAAAAAAAAAAAAATTTTTTTTAAAAACCCAAAAAAAAAAAAATTTTTTTTTTTTAAAAAAAAAATTTTTTTTTTGGGGGGGGAAAAAATTTTGGGGAAAAAGGGGGGGGGAAAAAAAACGGCCAAAAAAAGAAAAAAAAAAGGGGGGGGGGGGAAAAAAAAAAGGGGGAAAAGGGGGGGAAAAAAAGGAAAAGGGGGGGGGGGGGGGAAAAAAAACCCATCTGTGCCCTAAAGCGAGTGCTCCCCTTCTGCTTCTCCCTGTAAATTTTAAAAGGTAACTCACCTTTCAAACCAAATGGTAATAAGTCTGCTTGATGAAGACTCTCCTTCCAAAAACATTTATTTTTTGTTTTTTGATATGCTAGTACTGGTCTTTAAGCCCTTTAAATTATTCATTATGTCTTAGCGCGGCAAAACTGCCGGGCAGTCATTTTTACCCATTCTGTGTGCGAGAATTGGGGTGGTCAATCAGATCTTGTGATACTCCGGTAGGAAAAAAAGCCTTTCAGTAACCTGTTTGTTAAAGTTTTCACCCAAAACCCTGTGATCTGTGAACACCCGGAATGCCTCTTTTAAGGGTTAACTCTAGTTTTAACAATAATTGTTATAATTCACTTGACCTTTAAATTCTTTTCCATCATACCGATTGAATAAAGCCAGAGGATAAGTTAAGGGACCTCGCTTGTTATATCAGTTGATTATAGCGACAGCAACACAGCAGAAGCAACTCCTTTTGTGTTAATGGTTCCCCATCTTTGTATCTTGAAGCTATATCAATGACTGAAAGCGCACGTACTTAAATCTCTTTTCGTCCTCACGTTATCATGGAGGTAAATTATAGAGATCACATTTTGATGGGTGTCGTTTGGATGTTATATTCACAAAGTAGTGGTCTCTGTATTCGTTTAGGCCGATCGGTTAGATACAATTTGACAAATCGATTCGATTAAGTTAACCATTATTTTTGCTGTTTGTTCACTGACTCCAGCTGCCTTCATTGCTTCCTTAGCATTATAATTGCTGTGATTCCCTTCCAATATCCTATTGGTGAATTCATAGATCTAGTTTCATTTTTTATTCAGCCAATATATTATGCAGCAACAAAATTAAACAACGGTCATACCAAAGGCAATAAACAATATTATCTTGCACCTTTTAGTTTTTCTGATGGTTGAATAAAAATCGCTGAATTTTGGTGGAGGCTATGTCTCGGATTGGCTTGCATGTTACAGATAATAATCTTTTAATGCTAGAACAACATCTTTTAAAATGTGTAAGCTGCATGTCCCTCGTTCTTTCAGTTCAACGTTAACTAACATCTAAATGCTCAATTCTCTGCTTTTCCATAGCAGCTTGTGCTCTGGAATTATTCCTTGTTTAAACTAGAAATTTTCGTAGAAAATGAAGCTGTAATAACAGCATCAGCTTTGTGAGTCTTCAAAGCCTAGTTTGCCAAGATCTGCTGGTTTTATTTTAAACAGCTTTTACCAACATTTTGTAACCTACACTTAGGCCTCCAAAACACCCGGGATTTTAAAACAAGGTTAGAATAGTTTTTTCGGTCCCTCATTTTTAAAAAATAAAATATTTTTAAATTATTAATAAAAACATGAACTGCATGATTACTACAGCTTCAGGGCAGCCCAAAAACTTTCCCCTGAACTTATGATTACAAATGATCAAGTTGGAGGGACCAGATATTATCCCCAAAAAAGGAAAAAAAGGCTGTTTCTTGGCACATTTGGAAAAACAAAACAGTACCTTGGAAATGAATTGCATAGAACAGATTCAACAACTGTTGCCACAAGACATTGTAAAGTACACAACAGGTAGGGAAGCGAAAAACTTGGGGGTCAAGGGGAAATTGGTAAAAAAGTGTTGGGCAACGGTTCTTAGTTTGTACCCCTAAATCTTAGTAGTTTTGGGCTCCCATTGATTCTAAACAAGATTTTATGTATGATTTAACGCAGGATCCAGTTTTAAAAAGTTTTTGAGTCTGGGATGTAAATCTATATTACAGATTTGGACATTGTTTCGCCATTAATCATGGGATTAAAATTTCTTTTAAATATAGATTTTGTTTCCCTTCAAAATGACCGAGCCAAAATCAGCAGAAACATTGAAGGAGAAAGTGACCAGTAAAAAAAACCTCCTCATCCTGGGCCGTTGCAGCAGGAAAAAATTACAGAGTGGAACAAACAAAAAAAAAAAAAAGTAACCCTTTACAAAAATAAAACTCATATGAAAAACAAAACACCGCCAACGCCAACAGTGTTCCACCGGGCCCGTTTTTCAATGCCAGCGTAAATACACAAAAACAAGATGATTCAAGACCAACAACAACAGGGTTGCCTACCACCCAAAGTGTCAAGGAAAATTTTAATTTTACCGTTGTCATTTTTTGCGTCATTTGTGTGCTGGGGGTGGTTTTTTAAAGGTTATAAAAATATAAACAAAAGCCCAAAAAAACCAAAGATCCAAAAAATCTCCGCCACTAATTTCAGAAGCCGAACAAAAAAGCTGCCAGAACCGCCAACAAAAAAAGATCAAATTTTTATCCATTTCAGAAGGAATTTAAAATTTTTAAGACTTTAAAAAAATAATTTAATTATAAATAAAGTTCGAATCCAGCCATGGCTCGTCCAAGAGGGGAAAAAAAAAGGGGGGGAGCAGAGGGACATCCGGAGCAAGAACGGGGTGGCCCCAAACCCCCCCAGAGTGCAGGGGAATAACCCCGAAACACTTGCTTTTGGGGGGGGGGCTTCTCTTCTGAGGACTCTCTGCTGCCCCCGTCTCCACGGTTTCTTTTACTGATGCATGGGGTAAAACATTGACTTCCGGGGTAGGCCGGAGGACGCGGAAAGCCCCCCGGAGGACATGGGAAAAAAACCAGAACCAAGGGGCCTGTGGGCTGGCCCCCACTTTGCCTTAAACATGTGGCTACTAAAAAATAAAAAGGAAAAAAGATTGCTCCCAGGATTCACCGAAGGGGGAGAGAATGCTGCATACATCGTTGCTCAACCAATCATGACTGCAAAAATCAATCGGACTATGAACATGGACCAAATGGAAATATCCATGTGTCTGTGGAAAAGCGTTTAGCTACCCACCGTGGCATGAAGATCCACAGAACAAAGCTGGGATGTGTGAAGACTCATCTTGAATGAGCAGCAGCGCACTGTATCAGCAGATAAGACGTCGGAAGACCAAGCAGGATTTAAACCACAGTTGCCAAAGGACAACCCACGCTGTTGGTTCAGATGAGGAATTTGCACAGGCCCCTTCGATGCCAGGCGCACTGAAACTAACACTGCCACGAGCAAACGAAAACTGAAGGATTTGGGAGAAACTGAATGCAAAAATCGTCCAAAGTATCTTCGATTGCACTGATAGGGCAAAGCACCCTGGACCACAAAATAGCACATAGGGGGACATTGTGTATGCCACATGTAGAGACGCCTATGGAGCAAAAAACTACCAAAGAGAAAACACCTCCAAAGAAATCCAGACGCCAAGAAAAGAAGGGACCCAAGATCAGCGGTCAAAAGAAATACATCAAGATGCAAATCAAGACGCATGCCAGCTGAAAAACAAGGCTTGGAAAAAACTGTGGAAAGACCTGAAAAGAAAAACCAGAGCCCTCAGCAAAGAGGAATCTGCGAGGAAGAGGACAAGAGCAAAAAGAAGAAGACACAAGAGCGCTTCTTCAGAGACCCCTTCCAGTTTGCCAGCAGAACATGTTTGGAGCAGCCAATATCTGGGGACCCTAAGTGTGGACAAAAGGAGTTCTTGAGCAGCATCGGAGGCCAAAAATACTATGGACCCACAGAGCAAAGCACCCACTCGGAACTTCAAGGTCTGGTGTGGCCAACCAACCCTGCGAACAGTTCAATTGCAAAGCCACCAAACGTTGTCGGGAAATCAAGAAGGTGGGTTCGACAAAGCCAAGAGCAAATATCACCAGGGCCAAACGGAATACCTTACCAGCTTTTACAAAGAAATGTTCCCAAGGTGCTGGAGTGGCTCCACCAGGCTGCTGCGGTCGGCTTGAGAAACCAGAAGATCAGCGGAGTGGATACGGCAGATGGTGTGAACATCCCCAAGAGAAAATCAATTGACCTTAGCCAGTTTTCCGGCCAAAATCCCCTACTGACGTCGCAGGCAAACTCATTTCACTGTCATTCCGCAAGGCAGACCAGGAACAGCAGGTAACACAAGTACATGTAAGAAACCGTCCGACAGTAGTCATCCCAGCTTGGCGGCTTAGGGCAGTATGACGAACACGCACCTGAATCTGGGACGCCATCCAAAACGTCCCAACTGACACGTGCGATGACCAGGACGAAGAGAGTCAATCAAGTCCCAATCCACTTGTAACATATCCCAAGAGAAGATTACAGATGGTCACTATATCATATATCCCAGATCCCACAGACCCATCCGTCTGACCTGCACCTCATAACTACAATGGCACACCACAGCTGAACACATAACCCAGTTGAGAACACCCCCAGTGTCCTTGAACAACATTTCTGAATAGTACAATTCAAAGAATTCATTTCCATATCCCCCCACCAGTACTATATTCCCTGTCCACACAATCAATGCCCTTCATCAACACAACAACGCGAGACAACCAGACCTTGGCGATGGAAACAAGATTGCCTCCTTCAAGGCCTTCATGGATGACACTACAGTGATTTCATCCAGAGAAGACGAGACACTTCCATGTGCTGGAGAGGCTGGACGACTCGTTGCCTCATCCAGAATGAAGTTCACGCAAAGAACAACACGGAGTCTCTCACTGAGGAAATGAAAATTGGCCGGATCTGTGGTGTCTTCAGTGTTGCCAACCAGGCCATTCCAACAGTCACAGAAGAACAGTTCAAGAGCCAAAGGAAGATGGTATGATGAACGCTGAAAGACACCACAAAGAGCAAAGAAACAAGCAGATGGGCGGAGGAAGGCTTGGAGACATTGACCAGTGTGGGTCCAGGCAATTACAAGGTCTGGTGTCTGCAGTTCAGTGATTACCAAGCTGCTATGGCTCTGATGATATACGACATCTGCACCAGCAAAAGTGGAGGCAATGGAAGCAAAATCACAAGTTCACAAGGAAATGGCATGGTTGTACCCACCTTTCTGACTGACAAAGCGCTGTACTGTCGCAAGCAAAGCTGAAACTACCCTGAAAACCATCCGGGCGGAATAACAACGCAGGAAGATCAGACTTAAAAGCATGCTGGAGACTCAGGAGCACGGTGGTAGAAGCAATTAAGCCCCGTGTAAGACAGGCAGAAAATGGAAAGTTCAAGAGGCGAGGATTCTGCAAAGAAAGTCTCAAGATCAGGAGAAATAAACAGGACACACACAGACCAACAGACAGGGACTGGGGGTGACCAAAACTGAATGGTGGTCAACGGCAAAGAAGCCAAAAGGAATGATGGATTCAGGAGATGAGAAACGAAGACGACAAAAAAGACTCCAAAAAGCAGACAGCAGGCCAGCAGTGAGGGCATGGACAACGTGGGGAGAACGCACTCCAAAGAAGTCTATTGGGAAGACCATTTGGCACATGGCCCTCTCCGGATCAGCTTCATTCTCAGATCTGCTATGACTTCTGCCCTCACATGAAACTGGGAAGTGGAGGCAAACCGACGATCCTGGCAAGCCCCTCTGCCATGGAAAAAACAAAACAGTTGGAAGCATGACCTAAGCTCATCGTAAAGTAGCCAAGGCTCAGGAAGGTACACATGGAGGCACAACCAAGTGCAAAGAAAATTGTCCAATTAGTCTGGGCTATCTAGTACCAACACCCCCAACAAGGGCCATCCGGCCACCACACGCACCGCACATACTTTCACGGCAGGAGGCAGGCAAATCATGGCCAAGAACAACAGTGCCACTCGAAACATGCAGGCCGAGTCTGCTGATGGGGCAGATGACTGGGAGTGCACTGCAGACTCCCAGAATGGAAGCGTCACCAGAGCTCACAGCAAGAGTGGCGGAGGACCAGACAATTAGTAGTCCATCTAAGTCAACCAAGCAGCTGTCATTGAACGAGCTTCACGGTTCATATGAGAAACAGATGGAGGGCAGCTCAATCTACAAGATGACAGTATGTGAATTCTGGCAAACAGCCTGAGGGAGAGCGAGACAGGGAAGAGAGAGGAGAGAAGGAGAGAGAGAGAGAGAGACTTCAGCGAAGGAGGAAAAGCGAGAGACGGAGAGGCTATCAGGTCAAAGTCCTCACTGCAGAAATTGGAGCTAGGGGGTTTGTAGGAACGTCTGCATACGCCTCATGAAACAGCTCTCAGTTGCGGGGAAAAGGGAAAAAAAAACCAGACCCTGAAAGCAAGGGCCCAAAAGCGGCAGAGGGGGTTTTTCAAGCTGGATCTGGTCAAGGAGGAAAAAAAAGTGAACTTCATAAGGCTTTTTTTCCCTACAAATATCAGGTGTCCCTGTGGCTCAGGGGTTTTAAAGCGGATTTCTTTAAAGTGGAAAATGAGCATGTCCAGGGGTCATGGGTTCAAATCCCACCCCTGGCTCGCCCCCAAAAAGGGGAAAAAAAAGGGGCGCAGAGGGACATCCGGAGCCCTAAAAGGGTGGGGCCCCAAACCCCCCTAGAGTGTCAGGGGGAAAAGGGCCGAAAAATTTGCTTAAAAGGGGGTTCTCTTCTGAGGACTCTCTGCGCCCCTCTCCACGAGTTTCTTTCTACTGACTTGAATAAGAACTTGAAAAACGATTGAGGGACAAATTGATAAAACTTAAAAAAGGGAACTTGAAAAGAACTTGATAAGAACTTAATGACGACTTGAAAAAAAATTAATGATGACTTGATGACGACTTTTTAAAGAACTTGAATAAGTATTGAATAAGTACTTGAATAAGAATTGTTAAGAATTTGATGATGACTTTTTAAAAAAATTGATGTTGACTTTTTAAAGGGAACTTAAAAAAGAATGAATAAAAACGTGATCCCGACTTGAATAAAAACCCTAGAACGATTTAAATTTGGCGATTTTTTTTCACAATTAATTGTTACTTTTTTTCCCGGGGGAGACAACCCCCTTCTGCCTTTATGTAGTCCTCTGGGGCCAGACATGTCTGGCCCCGGGGCTTATAAAACTGCTTAATTGCCGAGTCGAAGCGCGCACTGTTTGCTGGTTCGTTTTCGAGTTACAATAAGGGCGTCGGGCCGCCACGCGGCATTGTTAAATTTAGACGGCTAAATTCCCCCCCGGCGTCGTTTAGTACAGGCTTTTTAGACTTCATTGTAAAATTTAGGCGGCTAAATTTCCAAACTATAAAACCCTGTTTTTCCCTTTCCCCCCAACCCACAAGATAGATAGAATCAGCTGATTAGTAACAGTGACGACTTTCCCCCCAGCACTTGTGTTGTTAGAAATAAACCTAGCTGTTTTTGCCCTTTGCGGGGTGGTGTTGTGCAGTGCAGTCGTTTTTTTCAGTTAGAAAAATGTTGTTTTTTGTCGCAAGACAGTTCTTTCTGTTGGATAGAACTTCTTGAATCACAAACCGTTCATCAAGAATTGCTAGATTACTCAAGACAAAAAACTAGTTTAAATTTTTCCCGAAGGGGATAAGGCAGTATTGGTCCCCTCCCCTTTAACTACCAATGCAGCTTGAAACACGAAACTTCTCAAGAGCCACAGCAGGGAACTGCCCGGTTAGCTAGACCCCGTGAAATGAATTTAAAAAGGCACCCGTCACAGCCTATAGCAGAAAACCCGCTTCAACGGCCGCGGTCTAGGTGGGGCCGCGCTTTGTACGTTTCCCATTCAACAGGTGCCTTTTTTCAGGCGGGGCCCCCGGGGTTTTCCCTTTTTAAACCCAAATTTTCTTGTTTGTTGAATCAAGCTTTTAAAAAAGTGCACTTGGGGCTGCTTAGAATAATCTTCAACAAAGGCCCCGTTCACGCTTGTGTGAACACACATCCCACCCCTTTTTAGACACTCCCTATTCAGATAGCTTTCAATAGCCCGTCATTCCCCACAATAGAATGAAATCCCAACTTGGTTTACAAATAGCCCTCCTAAGAAAAAAGGGATGGTTTTAACCAAATCCCATTGTTTTGGGTTTGTTTACTTCTTAACGGTCCAGTGACAGAGAACTAAAAAAAAAATAATCCTACACATTTGTAGTTTGTAAAGGGTTTACTATTAGGGGAACTAGTAAAAGGCATTTGGGAAAACCAGCGGAGCAAAAAGCGGGAAAACCCGGGTTCAGCCGGTTGGAGCTGGCGGGGGATGGGTGAGCCAGAATGCCTGTTTAATAGGTTTTCTAGTTGTCATAAGGGGATAGTTTAAAAATTTTTGTGTCTTCAGGTACATTGATCTTGTTTAATTGCTGGCGAAATTGTTTTACGTTGATCTTAACTCGTTCTAAACAAGCTTTTTGTCATATCTCTGTGATCTTGGATGCTTTTTCTTCATTGTTTCTACTATTGTCATCAAGTTTGACTCAGATTTTTATTAAACTCGTTATTTTTGTTTAAGGACCCTTTTCCCCTCTTTTCTTAAGATCTTTACTAGTTTATGTTGAAATCTACCATACTTCTGTATTCAAAAAAGTTAAAAGGGAAATTTTTTAAATTTTCGTTTTTTGTTTTGCTATTCGGTTTTTCTCCTTTGTGTGAACATCCTTGAAAAAAAATCCCTTAAAATAGTTCCCTAAGAGGTATTAAAAGTTTTAAAAACATCGACTTATTTCGGGGGGGAAAAAATTGAAAAAAATTTTATTTTTAAAAAGGGTTTAAAATGTGCTTAAAAGGGAAATTTTAAACGTGTGGGTTTTTGACAAGGAAAAAAAACCCCTTCCGTTTTGCTGCTAATTTTTTGGGTTTTTTGAAAATTTTTCCCCTTTTACTTTAACATCGGCTAACTTTTGGTTTTTTTCCCTTTTCTGTGAAATTTTCATGGGGACCTTATAAATTTTGGGGTTTTTAAAAGGGGTTTTCTTTTTGTGGGGCCCGTTATCTCCCTCGAAAAATAAAACCAAAACCTTTTTTTCCCAAAGGGGTTTTTATCTTTTAAAGGGCAGTATCACATTATTATTTTTTATTTTATTTTGGGGTTTGCCCCAAAAAAAAGGTAATGGGACTTGCCGAAAAAAGCTAATCAAAAAACGAACCCTTTTTGGTTTTCTTCTACAAAGACCCCCCCTTTGCACGGTTTTCCTAAAATTGAATCTATTTTTATTCAAATCGTTTGTATTAGTTTGTGCTTTTTTGGATTTTTGTCCCCCCAATTTCTTAAATGAAACAGAAGGAGTAAAAAGTATTAGATTTTTAAAAAGTAAATTTTCTAGCTTAGGGCTTTTACGGGCGTTTTTTTTTTCAGTTTTTTTAAGACCGGGGAAAAGCGCTGAAAAAACTTTTAAAAATTTTTTCCCTGGAGGAAAAAATAACCGAAAAAGGGAAAAATTTTTTTGGGGCCCCCCCCTTTCTTCTATTTTTTCAAATCACGGGAAAAAAAAAGGCCCCCCATTAAAGGGAAAATTTTTTCCGTTTTTTTTAAAAAAAACTACCCCAGAAAGGGAAAGGGTTTTCGGGATTTAAAGTAGCAAAAAACCCCCAAAATCGCTTGTCTATAGTACGAAAAAAAATTTTTTTAAATTTTTTGGGGAAAAATTTTTTCCAAAAGACGATTTTTCCATTTTCCCCCTTTTTTTTTTAAAAAACTGAATTTTAAAACGGATGTACAGGGGGACAAAAAAAAATCTTGTTTTTTTGGGGCCAAAACTAGACACAGTTTTTTTTTCCCCTTGTCCTTCGTCCGAATTTTGCTCCAGTAAAAAAAAAATCAAAATGCTTCACTTTAAATGCTACTTTTAAACATTGGAAAAAAATTTTTAAAAAATGAAAAACCAACTGCTAAAACTTCGAATTCCTTCACAATATCGAAGGGGGTTAAACCGTTATTTATCAAAAATTTTTTTCAAGATTTGTAGCGTTTTTGGAGCCAAAAAAGGGGGAAAACCCAGGATCAAAAATTGGGGGGAAAAAGGTGTTTTGTATTTGCTTAAAGATTTTCGATGGGGATCTTCAAATTTTAGTGCTTCCCAATGTAAAAAAAACCTTCAAACGTTTTCTTTTTTGGGCCGTTGAAAAGGGGGCACCTTTTTCTTGAATTTTTAGGATGACATTAACTTTTTCCCAAAATTAAGCCCAAAAGATGTGTCCTTTACCCAAGAGAGAAAATTTCCCCTCTCCCCCCTTTTTTTGGGGGGAAAAATTCAGTTCCCAGTTTTTTAAAAAGACAGAATATTGTTTTCTTTGAAAAAAGGGTGTTTTAAAAAAAAATATTAATAAAAAAACCCGAAAAAAAAAAAGACACGGGGGGGAAATTTTTCCCGAGGGGTTTTTTGAATTTGCCATTTGAAAACATCTCCCGGGAAGAAATACTTTAACAGGGTCAAAAAATTTTTTAAATCAAACAAAAAAATTTTCCCTTTTTGGCCCAAAGAAATGCAGTAATGACCCCCCTTTATTTTTTCCACCCCAAAAAAAACCCCAAAAATGATGTTGACTTTTTTTCTAGGGGAAAAAAAACCCCAAATTTTTAAAAAAAAAAAATTTTGGGGGAAAAAACCCCAAATGCAAAAAAATTTTACCGGGGCCTGATTTACTTTATGAAAGTTTTTATGGGGAATACGAAAAATCAGCCACTCACCCCCCAAAAATTTTTAAAAAAACCCTTTCCTGTCATGCATTTTTTTGGGTTTTAGAAAAAGTAAACCAAATCTTTAAATTTGGGGCCACTGACAAAAATTAAAAAAAAGGGGGCCAAAAAAAAAATTTCCCATTCAACTATGATTTCCGATTTTTTCAAAAAAAGAAGCATTTCCAGCCCCTGTTAGAAATTTGAAAAAAATTTTAAAAATTTTAGGGGGATTTTTGTTTGACAGAACCCCCCCTTTTTAAAGCTTTATTTTCAACGGGTGTTTTTTACTTGGGGGGAAAAACCCCTTTAAAAATTGGTGCAAGATTATTATCTTTTCCATAAAAAACCCAAAAAAAAGGCTGTTTCAACCCCAAAAAGCCATTTATTGACCTTGAACTAGAAAAACACTCAACTAAACTGAAACCCCGCGTTTTTTAGCAAAAAGGGGGGTACATTTTTTTTGGGAAAACCCCCTTTGATGACTATTTTAAAAAACAATTCGAATTTTTCCCCCAAAAAAAAAATTTTTAAAAATAGCCCCAAGCTGTTAAAAAGGAAAAGTTTTTTTTCCCCAGCATGTCTCATCTGCCCCCTTTTCCCCTTTTTAAACGTTTTTTTGGGAAAAAATTTTTTGACCCCGGGGTTTTTTTTTGAATCGATGAGGGTCATTAAAAATTAAAATTTTCCCCCTTTTTTTTGGGGGGTTTTTGGGGGCCCAAAAAAAGGGGGAAAAATTTGTTTAATATCTGAAAGTGAAACAGGAAATTTTCACAAAAAAAGCCGTTAAAAAATTTTCCCCACTTTTTTTTTAGGGGAAATTTTTGAAGGTTGGTGTAATTGATAAAAAAGATTTGGGTGAAAAAAAACAAAACGAAAAGTTTGCTAATTTCGAAAAACGCGCAAAAGGGAAAATTTGTGCCTTCACTTAAAAAAAAACCCCCCCCCCCCCCCCCCCCCCCCCCCCCCCCCCCCCCAAAAAAAAAAAAAAAAAAAAAAAAAAAAAAATTTTAAAAAATTTTCCCCAAATGGTTTTTTATCCATTTCCCCCCTGTAAAAAAAATGTAAAAATTTTTTTGAAAAAGAAAAAGTCGAACCCCCCCCAATTTTTGGGAAAATTTGGGGGGGAAAAAGATTTTTTTGGAATGCCCCTTTTTTAAAAGGGAACCCTTTTCCAAAAAAACCCAAGGATTGTTATTTTTTTAAAAAAAAGGGGGGTTTTTCAATCGACAACAAAAACCACAAGGGAAAAAAAAACGAAAAGACTTTTTTTTTGGGGAGCTGTATGGAAAAAAAAAAACCCTGTTGGAAAAAGTACCCCCAAAAAATGGCTACCTTTTCACCCAGGGGAAAGGGGCCTTTAATTTTTCCGAAAATTATTTTTTGGGGGGTTTTAAAATGGAAAATGCATTTCTAAAAAACCCCTCCATAAAAACCGGGAAACCCCCTTTTAACCCCTTTAAATATTCGCACCGCTGCATTTTTTTCGTTTTTGTTTTGGGCCCTAAAAACCCAAGGGGAAAATTTTTGGGAAAATTTTAACCCTTGGGGTTTAAAGCGAAAAGGGGCCCCTATTAAAAAAACCCAAATCATTTTTTAAAAGGTAATGCAAAAAAAAGGGTTTTTAAAACCCCAGTGGAAAAAAAAATTAGGGGTGCGGGGTGTTTGGGGCCCCTGCTCCCCGAAAAAAATTATTTTTTTTAAGGACACCTTTCGGGCTTTTTTATGTTGGGGCCTAAGGGAAAAAAAAAAAAATTGGGGGATATGTGTAGGTTTGTGGGGGGGGAACCCCAAAAAATGAAGTCCTTTTTTTTTTCAAAAGGGGAAGAAAACCCCGGGCCCCCCGGGAAGAATTTTCCGGGGGCCCCTTTTGGGAAGGGGGGGGGCTCCAAAACCGTGGGGGGGCAGGGATTTTCCCGGGGCTTTTAAATTTTTCCCCCGGGGTTTTTTTAAAAAATTTTTGGGGTTTAAAAACCCCCAAAAAAAAAATTTTTAAAAAGGTTCTTTTTATAAGTTGTGTGATGGTATTTTTTTCAATATTGGGTTTAAAAAAAACGTTTTAAGCATGTTTTTAAAAAAACCCCCTTTTTTTTTTCTTTTAAAAATGTTGCTTTTTCACTTTAAATATCAAAGTCTTTTTGGGGTTTCCGAGTCCCCAGGGGAAAAGCCCCTTCCTTTTGGGGGTTGTTGATGAAGCTGGTTTTGGGTGGAGAAGACTTTTAGATTTTCCCTTTAAACCGTTTTAAAAAAGAAAAAAGGGGATTTGTCAACTTTTTGTAATTTAAAGAAAAAAACCCCCTTTTTCCTTTTAAAATTTTCAAAATAGAAAAAAAACCCTTTTTTAAACCCCTTTCTTAACATGTGAAAAATTTAAATAAAAAACTTCACCGCCCCAAGCGACATTTTGCCCTTGCTATTTTTTGTTGCTCCCCCATCCAGAAGTGGGGGACTCTTCTTTAAAAAAAAACATAAACTTGCTTTTAAAAATTCAACAAAGAAAAATATTAAGCGGGGGTTTTGGGGGCCCCAGGGTGGGGAAAAAAAAGGGGAGGGGAAACCCCTTTTTTGTGCTTTTGGAGTCTTTTGAATTTAAACCCCCGGTTTGACACCCGGAAGGGGAAAACCCGGATAAAAAGTTTAGTTTTTTTTTAAAGCCCACAGGTTTTGGGGCTCGAGTCAGCTTCCAAAGGGGGAAAAATTTTATTTTATAAAAATTTAAAAACGACGGGTTTGGATGGGGGTTGAGGGAAAAACGGCTAAAAACCTTTTTAACCCCAAGTGTTGAAAAAAACCCGGATTTTTTTTTTGAATTGTGTATAAAAAAAACTCTTTAATCATCAACGCTGTAATTTAAAAATAGTCATATACCGATGGGAGAAAATACAAATACAACGCATTTCCCCGAAACCCGGAGGGCCAATTAAGGGAAAAAACCAAGTATAAAGAAAATTTGTCTACGATAAAAAGAAAAATGCAAATTTTTTAAAACAAGGACGTCTTGGTGTGGATTGATGATGGAAAAAATTAAGCATTTTGGGTTAGTGAAAAATGGGCTAGGAAAAACCCTTTTGTTTTTCCTACGTAGATTTGGGACTGGAAAAAACGTATTGCTTTTTTGAAGCTCGGAAAAAGGAAATCCATAAAAAAAACTAGGAAAAATACTTGAAAGTTAAAATATTTTTAAAAAACAAAGAAGCTAATGAACATAAAAGACTGTCCTTTTTTTTATTTTCGTTAAAAAATGCAAGTCTGCTTGATAATTCTTCATCATACAATTTCCCAAACCTTAGGTTTTAACCTTGCGGCCCTTTACAAAACGCCCTTTGGGTTTTTGGGGCCCTTTTTTTTGTAAAGTTTCCCCATAAATCAAACTTTTCAAGTAACAGGAAAATGATGGAAATGTTTTGGCCCTGCTTTTTAACCAAGATGTTTCCCGAAACCCTTTTTTTTTTACCCCTTTTGAAAAAAATTTTTTTAAAGATACTCGTCCCACGACCCCAAAATCAAGAAATTCATTTTTATCAAAAAAACCCCGTCATTTGGCCTAAAATTTATACAAAATTTTTCTCCCCAAAATCTTAACTACCGGTAGAAACATTTCTTTCTGACTGTATGCCCCGTATTTCAATAAGGTAGTGTTTGTTTCAGGATCTTGTCTGTGTCAATCCCGTAAAATAGTTTCAAATTTGCCCTCTTAAAAAACCATCTGTAAATTCCCCTCGGGCCTTGAGGTTTTGTTATTATTTTCTGTTTGGTTTTGAAAAACCGTTTCCTGGGCTTTTGTTTACAAAGTGTAGGATTAAAAAAACCCTAAAAGGCAACCAAAACAACTTGTTCGGATAATTCTGTTCCAAAAAAATGCCGAAAATTCCGGAAACTGTCAGCCATTTTTGTCATTTTTTTTTTAAAAAGTAAAGGGGTTGGGCCCTTTTAAATAGCCAAATATGACTGTTAGTTCTTCTTTATCGAATGCCCAACAAACCCCATTACGTTCGAGAAAGTACTTTTATCCAAAAAATGTTGTAGAATAAACACAAGCAGCGATGACGTAACTGGTTCGAAGTTCATGGATGATGATGTCAAAACCTTTAACAACATACGTGGAAAAAAAGTTGGAGAAGTATATTTTATTCAGTCGACGTTGCTGATTACTCGTGTTCTATAATTTACATGAAATAACCCCCCATGGTGATTTCATAATATAATCAGTAAGAGTGTCCTTAATCGTTCTTGTCTTTTCGATATCTCCCACACCTCCATAATCCGTTTCCCTGTAATGTAAAAAAGCGATAAAAATATCGTAGGTAAAGACACGTGCCAAGGCAGTGTGATAGTTCGTTGACCAAAATCCCAAGTATTTTCGGAGTGTGGATTAATTTCTCTTTTAGTTGTTTTTCAGACGCCACATAAGGTTGAAGAGAATTAACGAATATTGTTTCTGATTCGAAGCATTTTTGAGAAACAAGTTTCATTTCTGGTCCCTTGTAAGACATTTGTGTCCAGTTCAGTATCTGCTTACACAAAGTATAAAGGGCGGACGGGCCAGTGTTATAATCAAACATGTCAACTTTTCCATTCAAATAATTATATCAACATCGGGCAGTACAAATATCCGCTGTCCTTGCTTTGGAGAAATTGCTCTACAATTGGGTTTTTCGAGGCCATGAGAACTGAAAAAATACAAAACCCGACTATACCAGTACAGAAAATGGATTTCTTACCACAAGCAGTTGAGGTAAAATTTTCGTTTAACAAATTCATTGCAATGTCTCCAATAGTATACATTTCGTGCTCACTAATTTAATCTAGCGTGGTTTAAAAGTTGATGTCCATTGTGTCATCTATACAAGACAACTCTACATCCATATGGATCACATTTTGTGAAGCTTGTGGGTGTAATGAACGGCGAAGTTTCGTCGTTTATAATAAACCGTTCTAACAACCCCGTGTTCTCTTCAACTTCCGCACTTACTCGTTGTCGAAATTTACTTGGAACTGAAACCCCCACCTGTCTAAAATCAAACGAAATGCTAAAAATTGCACCAACAGAACATCATGTCCATTTATTGATGACCATATATATTCTCCAGAACCATTCAACAATACGTTTGTTTTAATGCTAGATTGGAAGGGTGCTGGTACCTGTAAAATAAGGTGAAAAATAAGAAGAGAATTCGTTTGAACGCGTCGACAAAGAAAACAAACGAGGATCGTATTATTTTCCGTTATGACTCTTCCTATAAACCAGTGAATGAAATATACGGGAATAGATATCATAATGCTATTTCTCTGAGAGTGCTTGTTTCTTTCTTTCTTTTTTTTTATTTAAAAGTGTTCAGTCAGCAGTACCTCTTCTAGCGTTCTAGACTTTGACATAAGCACCTTTAAAGAAAGTAGATCCAGGGAAAGGACATCCAACAATTCTTACTGTTGACAGTTTAGGGAGAGTAATCAGTGAAACGATGTATTTGATATATCAATTTTTGTGAAGGCTTATGGATACAAGAGATGGAAAGAGACAAATTTGCGCCTCAAATAGTTTTGCCAGACGTTGTGAAGTGGGCCCTAGTCTCATTCTAGTGATATTATCTGCGTATGGTAACAGCCATTTTCGATATGTCCACTCCGCTTCTTTTTATTCCAACAAAAGGGTTGTTCTGTGCCAGCTTCAATAACCGGTGCAGTCGATAATTATATACCACAGCTTGTGTTAAGGAAACTAGACTTTTAAAATCTAGCCAATGACAATATGAAAGTAGACGATTTCATCCATATCAGTAATGCTAATTGTGAAGGTGTTGTCTTTAGCATTATCTGGTTGGCCCATTTCTACCAATAATTTGGCTGTGTCAATTGAAGCCATCGATTCCAACGGCCACTATACACTTAAGGTTCCAATTTCTCATCAAAGTAACGGGGGGATTGTTTCTGTGGGTTTTTAACTAAACCTCCAAAAAGGTTCGACTTTTTTGGAGGGGTCTTTCAAATGAGGCAAACGCAAAGGGGTAGAATCAAAAGCAAGATACGAATCGGGAACCTCTCAGGAGGGAGTTTAGTTTCCCACTTTCATAAAAAACCCGAGTAACAAACGGACTTTCTTACAAGAAGTTCTATTTCCGTTCCCCGCAAAATATTTTTTGCCAAAGTTCAAATTGCCCATGTTCATCAAAAACCCTTTGTTATAACTCTTGGTAAAAGGGTTCACAATATCGCCGCACTCGCCCCGGTATGCAGATGGACAGACTTTTAAAAAATAAGAATCCCGAAAAAGGATTTGAGTCGGTTTTAATTCAAACCCCCACGAAACCGAATATCCGATTGAAAACTGATGTTTTCCCATGAAAGCATAAGAAAACCGTCAGCATTCTCTTTTCCGGTAAAAAAAGGTGTTGTTTTAAATTTTTACATATTAACGGCGAACAGGGGTAGGGGGAAGCCCTTCTAATCTTTTTTGTAATTTTACAACTGTCAAGTTTCCAGAATCAATCTAAATTTCCTGTGAAATTTCTATTGTCACAAGTTTGTAAAAGGGGGAGTCTCCTAAAAAATTTGTCCGTACTTTTCGGATATGAAACCGCAAAATCGTTTCTAAATCGTTTTTTGTGATTCCCTCAAAAAAACTTATCAAATTTTGTTTTAAACCGAAACTTATTAAAACAGAGGCAACGATCTCCACAATTGTTTTAAACCCAAAAGTGAATAAGCAGTGCATCTGGAAAACCTCATTTTTCCACTTTCATTGCCACTGCTAAATGGTTATTGCTCAATTTCTCTTTTTTAAGCTTCTTTTTTAAAAGCCCCGGTCCCACTGCACTTAGGAGCAAAGGGTGAAAAGAAAAAAATATTTGCCATCCGTTGGAAAACGCTATGCATCCGTTGTGTTTCTTGCTAGTATTTCATGCGCTCTATCATCGAGCATCCGTCCACTGTGATTTCACCCGCGAAAAAAATTTTGATGAAAAAAAACTTTTTAAAAGGGATGAACTTTTCCGCCGGTACGTTTAAAATGCGCATAACGAGCAACAAACTTTATTCGTTATCACCCTTTTTAAAGTCCCCTTATCCCTCTGCTCCTCGGATCCTCGCAACTCACATCCCTGCGCTGAAAAGGGGAAAGAGGGGGGAAAAGAAAAAGGACATGGAACGTCTTACACCGTTTGTTGTACGGAAATAAAAAGGGATGTAAGGTATGCTCTAGAACATAAAATAAATCTGGCTCCCCCACCCCGCCACCCTCCAACCGGCAAACCCGGTTTGCTTTGGTTGCTCCCCCGGCTTACCCAAATGCCTATTTTATTTTCCCAAAAGTAAACACTTTCAAAATACATAATGTTAGGTTACTTTTTTTAAAAAAATTGAAAACTTTTGAGACTTTAGTTTTTGCTTAATCCTTCGTTTTTTTGATCAAATAACATCATTCATCAAATGTAAAATAAATTTTTGCAAAACTCTTCACACTGGCCCGCTTTACTGATCACCCGGTCTCACTGAGCCCCGGGGCCCGGGGCCCCCCAAAGCCAGACCAAGGTCACTTTAAAACCGGCCCAGAGGGAAAGGGTTTTGGGAAAATGCCCCAACAATATACTTTTTACTTTTTTCCCTGCTTTCTATTTGTCAAATTTGGGCAATCCCCTCACCCCTTTTAGTGGCCCTTTCCCCATAGCCGCCCCAGGCCCATTTTAGGTTTACGGGGCTTTTATAGCCGCCCCATGACCAATTCTGGTTTAAAACGGGGTTTAAGCCGCGCCAGTGCCCCCAATACAAAAGTAGGAAGGATCACTTAGGGCGGAAGGGGGCAAATTTAGACTTTTCAATGCCATGACAACCAAGTATTTAAAACTACGCAGGCATATCCCCAATTTGTTAACTTCAAGATTTATAATATACTGTCACAAACAAACGCTTTACAATTACATGGTTCTACTTGTAAAGTTGTTTTTATTTGCCTAGAAAAAATTGTTTTAAAAGTTGTTAAAAAAACACCAAAAGTAAATAACAAAGTGCATTTCCCTTACTTTTTAGTCACACTTTTAAAAATATTTGTTTTAAATGTTTTTTAGATTTAAATATAAAAAGCGTTTTAATACATAAAAGGGGGAAAGTTTTATTTTGAGGTGGGAATTTAGCCGCCAAAATTTTATACAATGACGTCTAACGCCGACTAAACGCCCCGGGGGGGGAATTAGCCGGCAAATTTTACAATGCCGCGTGGCGGCCCGACCCCCTTATGAAAAACTTGCACAAACCCCGGAAACAGTCGGCGCTTCGTCGCTTTTGTGCATTGAGTAAGCCGGGGGCCAGACATGTTGGCCTAAAAAAAGCAGAAAAAAGGAGTTGTCCCCCGGAAAAAAAGTAAAATTTAAATTGTGACAAAAAAAAAATCGTCTTTAAAGTCGTTCTGGGTTTTCTTTTTAAGTGGGCATCACGTTCTTTTCAATTTTCTTAACAAGTTTTTATTCAATTCTTAAAACAAGTAAACATCAAGTTCTATTAAAGTACTTTTTCAAGTACTTATTCAAGTTTTAAAAAGTCGTCATCAAGCGTCATTAAGTTTTATAAAGTCGTCATTAAGTTCTTATCAAGTCGCTTTAAAGTTCTTATTTAAGTTTTATCAATTCTCATAAAGTCGTTTTTAAAGTTCTTTTTAAAGTCACTTATAATTATTTTTTAAGTCTTGAAATATTATGCATATCAAATGGATAAAAAAGAGATTTTGTTGGGGCAGTTCTGTTTTCTTTTTTGTTCAATTTTGTTTGGGGTGTGATTTTTGGGCTGCTTTGGTTTTTTGCTGTCTTTTTTTTTTATTTTTATAACGTAAAACCCCCCCACCAAAGCAATGACGCCAAAATGCTAACTTTTTTAACCAAATAATCCTTTCGATTTTGGGTGTTGAGGTCTTAAATAAATTTGTGTATTTCGCGGGCATTGAAAAACTTTGGGGTTTGGGCGGTTAGTTTTCTTTATGATTATATTCGGGATTGCAACTTAATTTTTTTTGTTTTTCCCTCGCTAATTTTTTTCCGCGCAACACGCCCGGGGATAGGGGGGTTTTACGGGTCACTTTCTCCCCTGACAATGTTTTCTGTTTTCTGCTGATTTTTTTGGCTGGGTCATTTAAAGGGGAAAACAAAATCATATGTTAAAAAAGTAATTAATCCCATGTTTCTGGCGACAAAATGTCCAAAAACCGTAATAAATCACATCCTGAGACTCTAATGACTTTTTTAAAAGGGATCCTGCGTTAAATCTACTAAAATCTTGTTAAACAATGGGAGAAATCTCAATGTTTGTGTACAAACAAGAACCCGTTTGCCCAACACTTTTTCCATTCTTGACCCCATTGCGCTCTACCTTTTTGTACTTACAATGTTTTGGGGCGCTCTGTTGTACTTTCTAGGGAATTATTTCCAAGGTCGTTTTGTTTTTCCACATGGCCAAAAAATACGCCTTCCTTTGGCGCAAATAGCTTGGTCATCAATTGATATTTGAAATTTTTGGAAAGTAAATCATCGCAGTTCATTTTTTATAATGAATAAATAAATTTTTTTTTTAAAAAAATGGCACCGAAAAAACATTACAAACCCTTTGTATACCATTCTGCTGTTATTGGGGGCCCAAAGGGTTTAGGATACACAATGCTTGGTAAAACCCTGTTAAAAAAAAACCAGAATCTTGGAAAACAATTTAAAACTCGCAAAGTGATAGTGTTATTACAGCTTCATTTGCACGAAAATTTTTTGTAAGCAAGAATAATTTCCAGACAGAAACAATAGGGTAAAATTAAAAAAATACATTTAAAAAAGGCTTCCCCGAAATGATGATTGGGGCCCCGGGGGTTATGCGCTTGTTTTTAGCGGAAGTAATGCTTTTTGTAAACTACAAAATAACGTGAAGAAAAAAACAAAACAGAGCTATGGAGCAATGCTGCTGCCAAGAACCATGAAAAGCAAAGGGGGAGCAGTTAATTTTTTTAACGACAGATTTAAACACGGGGACATGCGCTAAATTTAAAAAGGGTTTTAAAGGGCAAAAAAAAAATATTTTCTATAACAGGCAAACAATTGAAACTTTCCCTCCACCAAAATTCAGCGTTTTTTATCAACCTCAAAAAAACAAAAGACAAGAAATATTGTTTTATTGCCTTTTGGCATGACCGCTGTGTATTTTGTTGCACAAAGATTGGCTGAATAAAAATGTACAAAATCTTTTATTTCCAAAAAGGGTTTTGGGAAGGGAAAAAAATTTAAAAAAGTTACCCAAGCGGGGGTCAGTGAAAAAAACGAAAAAAAGGGTTTTTAAACAAGCGTTTTGGCAAATTTTTTTTTACCGCGCAAAACGAATACAAAGACCACACTTTGTAAACACAATACCGAACGAAAAACCCTAAATGGATCTTTCTATTTTCCCCCATGATCGTTAGACGAAAAAGTTTTAAGTACGCACTTACATCATTGCATGCTAAAGTACAAAGATCAAACCCTTTTAACACAAAAGAGTGCTTTGCTTTGTGTCGTATACAATGATAATAAGAGGCCCCTTAACTTATTGCTGTTTCAAGTCATGCGGAAAAGTTTAAAGGAAAGGAATAAATTATTTTAAAACTAGATTCCCATTAAAAGAGCTTCCGGATTTCACAGATCCGGGGTTGGGGTTGAAACTTTCAAAAATTTTCTGAAGACTTTTTTCCTCCCAGTATCACAGAGGTGATTCAATTCTCGCAAAAACAAAAGGGGGTTGAAGCTCCCCAGTTTTGCCGAAATGAATAATAAAGAATTTTAAAAGGTTTTTAAACCATAAAGCAATCAGAAAACAAACAAAAAATGTTGTTGAAGGAGCCCAGTTATCAAGAAAACTTTTTCCCATTTGGTTTGAAAGTAAGGTCCCTTTTATTTACCGGGAAAGCGAAGGGACCCCCGCACGGGGCAACCGACCTTTGGAGTGTTGACTCATAGAAAATAAAAAGAATTGTAAAGAGAACCCCCGGTATTTTTTACAAAAACTGACCAACAAAACGACCACCCCCCGAAGATCTTTTGTAAAGGGAAAGAACTGCAGAAAACCCCCAGACACAGTTCCGTCCTTAATTATTTTTTAATTAAAATTAAAATGGGGGGCAAGAAGGGAAAAGGAAGAATCCTACTAAAATGGCATGGAAGAAAGAATGGTAAAGGAAGAGCCTTAAAATAATGCGAAAAATTTTGATTTAATCTTGCTTTTAGACTAATATTTAAGAAATTGATTATGCCTGAGAAAAAACCCCAAATTTGAGGGGGAATATTTTAAAAAAAAATTCGAGCGCTTTTAGCAGAAGGATAAAAATTTTGGTTGAATTGGGGGATATATATTAATTAACAAATTTTTTTTAATCACCAATACTTTTGGGGTTTTAAAAATGGAAGTCAAAGGGAAATGGCAGAAATGGAAAGGGAAAAGTTTTTAAAAAATAATGCAGATTTATTTGAGTATCAGTATATCATTAAAGAAGTATTTGAGAAGATTGACAACCCCGGGTAGAACAATCGCCAGACAATCGTTTAAACCCCAAAGTTTATTTTGATTTAGGGGAGGGAAAAACAAAATATTGCGAAATGAAAAAAAAATTTTAAAGCAATTACATTAAAAATAATATAATTTTGTAAAATTAGTGATGATATTTTAAACGTGCGATTGCGAAAATAAACCCCCTTAGGGATTAATATATTCCCCAATCCCCTTGCATAAAAAAATTGGTTTAACAAACACACGTTTTTTTTTTGTTCTATCTAATGATTCTTTGTTACAACATTGTGTTGATCTCATGTAGATTAGATCGTATTTTACGTTGTCATGATGAAAAGTCTTATTGTAAAACAATCTTTTTATAGTTGTCGGGTTGCTTGATTGAAAACACTAGAGATTTTCCCCCTTTGCTTTTTTAACAACTTTTTTTTGGCTTGAAGACTGTACTTTTTCGCCCAACCAACAAACTCCTTGCACACCACCAATAATTCTTCTTCTCTTCCCTAAAACCTTCTTGTTAATACTAATGCAAAGGCGAATCTTTGGGTAACAGATGGTCGTACCCCCCGCACCCCTTTAGTTTCTAATTCCATGTTTTTATAGATATCTTCATGGGGGTTCGTTTACAAAGGAATCTGTATCTGTGTAAAGATTTTGGATCGGGAAAAAGGGGTTTAAAAGATCGTAAAAAAATTTCAAATAAAAGTTTTCGACGTTTAAACAAAACCCAATAAAAACGGGCTTATCCAAATTTTTGCTTTTTTTTTTTTTCATCATTATCCAAAAAAGCTGACAGGAAATCTTCTAAAGTCCTGATAATTGGGTTTTTGAAGTAAATTTAATTGCAACGTTTTCTCTGGTGCCCAAATAAAACATTTTTAACGCTTGTCGGATTTTCCATTTTTCCCAAAACAGCTGGTTCATAAACGAAAAAGTTTTTTTCTGAAGCTTGTGGATTTATTCTGAGATCATGTTTTTCTTAGTATGGTTTCATGAATGTTCTTGATCAAAAAAATTATACATGAACAGCTGTCAACTTCAAACCTGTCTTAAATAAAATTGAAAAAGTCTGTAATGACAACATAATTTTTTTTTGCACGAAGTTTGGGCCCCAAGTTTAGGTGGTTCGTCATTGAACTTTTAGACTTTCGCGCTAATGGATAGCATTAGGTAATCATAATTAAATGAGGATATTCTAATCAACTTCAGAATGGACCTCTTTACGACACTTTAGAGTAGGTAGCCTTTTAAAAACTTTGAATGTCTTTGAGGCCTGTGACTTTTTAAAAGTTCGTATGGAAGTGATGCCCATTCCCCACCCATAAGATTGTTTGCATTAAATACAGAGATAGAAACCCTTTTTACTTGGTTCAAAAGTCGTCCAAAGTATTTTTGTTTGCTTTACAAAAATGGTGCGACCCTAGATTCCCCCACGCAATCCGTTTTCAATCACTGAACTTTGGGGGTCGACAAAAATAAATTTGATCCAGTAAATTTTTAAGAAAGCGCCCCCCCACCCGGGCGCAAAAATGTAATGCCGGGATCAGGCGAAATTTCATCGGTTTTCCTTAAATTTTCAAGACGTCCCCAACAAACATTTTCCGCCTTTTAAAAGGAATCTGTATCTCCCATCTTTTTCATCAATTTCTGCCACCATTTTGAGCATGCTGGAATCAGAACACGTTTCCCTTTCTCTGAGACTAAAAAGAACGCCCTTTAGGGGGAAAGTTTTTAATCTTGGGTCAAAACCTTTGCCAACTTTTTCATGTCCTGGGGGAAACCCCCTTTAAAAAGAGTTGGGTCAAAAATTTTTTTCTTTTTGGGGGCGGGGTTTTAAGGCATACCATGACCAAAGAACCCATCATTTTTGCTAAGTCGGAAAGACATGTTTTTAAAGTGAAAACATGTACTTTTTGATGCCCTGCGCAATGCAAACCCTGAAGTCGCGGGTTACTGTTTTGCATTATGGGTGAGAGCGTAACCTCGCAAGTTGTGAAAAAAAAGGGGCACTTCCATGTCTTTGGTTCAAACTTTGTTAAAGATTGCATTTGTTAGTGCTCCCCTTTTAACTTCCACAAATGTGACATGGTTTTTTATGTTGGATTCTTGGGGGTGGAAACCCAAAGGCCGCCCCACAAACCCCAAAATGGTGGCTGGGCAATGTGTTGGTCTTCAGGCGCTTTAGTTTTCAGAAAAGTTTGTTATTAAAACGGGCATTCGCACTTGCTGCATGCGTTTTAAAAGTTTTGCAGATTGGTCCTCTGAAAAAAATTCTGGTTTTTGAGGGGCCATCCACCTAACAATGTAAAGGGCAATGGCAAATCGATGATTATCTTTAAGACTGTTTTAGAATTTCTGGGGGGTTGGTCCTTCATAAGGGAAAATGGTGATTCAAAAGTTGCGTAAAAAACATATGGTAGTTTGCAACCCTTTCCCAGTTCTTAAAATATTTTATCCCTTTCCCCCGGGGCGAATTTTTTCTGTATAACCAAAAGGGGCAAATCAATGTTTTATATTTTCGCCGCAGTTGAAGGGAGGAATTTTTTTTAAAACATTTCTCCCAAAACTTGTTTGCTATGTTGTTTTGTAGTATCACTAAATTACTATTGTGCGTTTAAGTGAGTGAACCCCTTAAGGCTTTGCTTGGGAGTAAAGTTACGACCCCGGGTTTGGTTCGTTTTTTTTTGGATGTTTTTTGCACTCTAATTGGCAGAAGGTTGGTTTCTTCAGACCATTGTAACATTACATTATGGGGGATTTTGTTTTTCAAAGATATTTTGTCACAGCCATGGGAAATTAAAGGCCTTTAAAAGTTAAGATTCCCCCTGAAATAGTTAGAATCTCTTGTTTTTTTGGCAACGGTGCAGCCTCAAGAAGCCCACATAAAACATTTGTGCAAAAATTCTTTATGTTCAGAACTGCTTTTTTGCAACTAAGTTGGGGAGGGAATGGAAGATTCCTGGCTCATACTTACCCGTTTAACTGATGTCAGGGCTTCACCCCCTACCAACCAAGCCCCTTTATTTTAGTGTTTGAGGCTTTTAAAAATGTGAAGAAGTTGATTGCCCAACCGGGGGTTAAATATTAGAGAAAGAATTGTCTGTGTTTTGTTAGAGCTTTAGATTTTTTTTCGTTTTTGTTATATAGTCCCATTAAAAAATACCCCTTACTTTTTTTTTTTTTTCGGGGGGTTTTTTTAGTTTATTGGAATTGAGAATAGATTACAACCCCCGCCCGTCCTTTGTTGGATCAAAACTTTTAAAACGCCCCATTTTTAAAACTTTTGACAAAAGCCTTTTTTGAGCATTGCTTCAAAATTCTCTGAACTTCCTATTCTTATCCTGTTGACTTTTTTCAACTCAAAATTTTTTTTAAATCAAAAAATAAATTAATCAAAACAAAATCAAAAGGGTTTTTTTTGGGTTTGGACTCATAACAAAGTTAAAAAACCCTTTTTGGGGTTTTTAATGTGGTGTTTAGAAAAGTTTAATGCTCGTTTACTTTTTAAATTCCTTTTTTATCGGTCGGTCTGGGTTTTTGAGAAAAATTGCCCTTGCCCTTTTTTTGAAGTCAAATTTTGCTTTTTTAGTTCCCCAAAAAGCCTGTAGGGCCCAAATTCTTCACCGTATTTTTGAGCGCAATGCTTTATTTTGTCAGTTTTAAGGAAATAAGTTTAAACTGTATTTTGTTGAACCATAGCGTGTGCTTTTGGAGTTTACTTTTTTTTTTTGCTGCAGCACTTACAGCCAATGAAACAGGGCCCAAAATTAAAAAACCCACCTAGAGGTAAAGCGCCGGGGCCCCCTACGCCGTTGCTAAGAGATACACTTTTTCCTGGATAGGCCAGCGGTCGAGCCCATTAACAAAAGTAACAGCAAAAAGAAAGAATACCCCGTTTGGTTTTGGGGTATTTTTTGAAAGGTCCTGTCTAGTTTTTGTTGATTTTTGGAAGTTGGTTAATTGAAAGTTTTTATGTTACAGCAGCAGAGTTCTTTCTTTGGGCACTTTTGGGTAGGTTAACAGACAGCTTTTTTTAAAATAAAAATAATTTTGTATTTTTATCTTTAATCTGTTATTTGAATATTTGCTGGCATCATATATAAAAAAATGTACTTAAGTGGTTTATCACCCTTTTCTTTATCAAATTTTAAATTTTTTTCGTCTTTATTTTTTATCCCCGCAAATATTATCTTTGTTCCCAGGGCAAACCTTTTAAACCGTATTTCGTTTTTAAATATTCACAAATCAACAAGTGAGGGTAGATCTTTAGAACAAGGTCTACTGTTGGGCTTTAGACCTCCCCCTCCAAACAATTTTCTTATTTCCAAAAAAGATGTAAGGTTAAACCCCCAACGTAACTTGGTTAGACTACCCTCAATTGAACTTTTACTTTGTTATTTTAGGATTGATAAATTTTTACTTTGCTTTTGAATGGTTTTATCTTCACACACAAAAAAATACCTTTAAAAGGCTTCGCGGGACAAAAATAAAGTTCCTATATTTTTCCCTGCTTTTTGGATATTTAGTATGATGAATCACTCTTTCTAATATATTGCTAATTTTGATGAATTGTTTCAAACAGCTTTCAATTAGGGTTCTAAAAAAGTCAAACTTAACGAGAGTCGAAAATCTGTACTTGGAATCAGTGTCTGCGATTAAGCCGTTTGTATTCTTAAAAATTCTATTCAATTGTTTTTAATGCTCCTTTAAAGTTGGCGCATGCGCTTTTTTAAAAACTCAAAAATTTAAAGGGGAAAGGAAAAGCGTTTTCCTAACAAAAATTAAGCTTCATATTGTTGCCGGCTTTAGCATCTTTGGGGTTTTCTGGTTTTATGCTTTTTTTTTCGATTTGAAACGAAAATCGGCCCCTTTTATTTGCGTTAGCCTAGATCACAAAAGATTAGAAATATGTTCATTTGAAAGAAAAAAATTTCTTTTCCCCTCAAGTTTTATAGAAATTTTTTAAGATTGCCGTCCCAATTTTGTACAAATGTCCTGTTTGCGTTGTTGCTGATTATTCTATTTTTTAAATAAGCTGTGAATCCCGGCACACCTTCTTTGCTCCAGGGGGGAAAAATTTACTAAAATTGATTGAATCAATGTAAAATGGATTTTTGGAAAAAATAATTTCTGTTTATTTCCCCTTTACGCAAAGGTCTTTTAGTCTTACGGGTCAAGAATTTCGAAATTGCTTTTGACTTTTTTTTTTTAAAAAAAAATAAAAGTTAAATTTTTTAAAAACATGGCGAAAAGATTTGATTTTTTGAACCTGGAGACGACATGATGAAAAGACGCCCTTTTACACAACCATTTAAAAATTGCGGCGTGAATTTTAAAGAAAGTAAGGGCAAATATTTTTTTCAAAGTTTAGGCCAAGAACCTCCCGATTTTATAGACCCCCAATGATTTTAAACAAAAGATGGGCCCTTTTGATTTTTAAAAAGAGCAAGGGCAAATGTACGCTTACAAACAAAAAACCCTCAACGTTTTTGCAAAGTACAATTAACAAAGGTCAGGTGAGCGATCAAAATGCCTTGGCATGCTAAAACCCCGAAATTTGACAGTGAGGGAGTTGAAAAAATTTCAAAAAACCTACAAAACTCCCAAAAGATCCAAAAAAAAACTCCCCTTTTAAAAAATTTTAACCCCCAAAAGCGGACAAAAAATGAAACCTTTTTCAGAAAAAACAGTATTAAAAACTATGCAGATCCCCCGCTCCCCAAAAGGGGAAAAAACGGCCCTTGATTTTTAAAAAAACTAAAAGGGGGGAAATTTAAACCCCCAAAAGGGTTTTAAAAAAAACTGGGGGAACTAGATAGAAAAAAAAAGGGAAAAAAAAGAAAAAGTTGAGGTGATGACCCCAACTTGGGGCCTGGGTTAAAAAAAAAAAAAAAAAAGACAAAAGTTTTTGAAAAAGAGATCCCAAGGCTAAAAGTTTTTTTTAAATTTAACGGAAAATTCAAACCAAAATGGGGCAAAAAAAAATATCCAAAAAATTTTTAAATTTTGGCCCAAAAAAACAGAAAAATAAGAACCTGTTTAAAGGAAAGGGCCCCTTAGAAGGGTTTTTAACAGCCTTAGTTTTTCAAAAGTAAAGGGTTTTGGGCATTAAGGGGGCGGGGGTGGGGGGGAGGGGGCCCCCAGGACCCCATAAAAAATTTGGGTAAAAAAAAACTCGATCTCTTGAAACTTCCCAAAAAAAAATTGCCGTAAGGCAATAGATTTTTGGGTGGTTTAAAAGGGGGGAAATCTTTTAGTGGTTTTTGCTGCCGAAAAAGTATTTGGGGTTTATGGCTGAGCACTTGGGGAAAAATTTTTTTTAAATTTTTTTTGGGGTTTTTTATATAAAAAAAAAACCCAAAAATCCCAGGGCTTTAATCCAAAAACAAGTCCCCTCTTTTAAAAATTTTTTTTGGGGGGGCTTTTATTACCGGGGGTTTTTTTTTGGGGGGGTTTTGGGGGGGTTTGGGGGGGTTTTTTTAGGGGGCTTTTTTTTTTTATTGTTTGTTTGGCCAAATTTTGTTTTTTTTTCCCCCACCTTCCTTTTTTCCCCCCGCCACAAGGTTTCTTTTATTTTTAAAATTTTTTCCTTTTGGAGTCTGAGGTAAAGGCAGCAGTATAAAAGGGCAGCAAATTATTTTCGATTTTAAAAATTTTAAAAAACTTTTGGGTTCCCCTTTTTTAACTTAAAGGAAAATCAATTCCCAAAATTTAAATAAAAACCCCCTAAATTTGCAAATATTGTTTTTGGCGCAAAGCCATAGAAGGTTCAATTATTTTGACCTTTTTGTGCTTGCAACCTAGAAAAAACCCCAAACTAAGTCCCAATAGAGTCGTTTTTTTTTTATTCCCCCTCTATTGGGCCCTTAGATGAATCCAAAATAAATGTTGTCCAAGCTTTTTATGCTCTTCTCAGGGGACCCAGGGAAAAATTTTTGTGCCTGAAAAGAAAATGTGTAAGGGGTTTCCCAATCTTTAGTTAATTTTTGGTGACCCCCCCAAAAAAAAGGGTCCCTAAACCTTAATTAAAATCCCCCTTTTTTCAAAATTGTTTTGGGGGCAATATAAAAATTCGACGTTTTCAAACCCCTTTTTTAATCTTTTTTTTTTAAAATTTGGTTTTAAAATTTGTATTAAAAAGGGGCTTGAGTTCAGTAAAATACGTTAAAAAGGGGTAAAAAAAAAAAAATTATACATTTGACCCCCCCCAAAGGGGCCCCGGGTTATTTAAATGATCAAACGCACTCCCCCCCCCTTTGCACAAAAAAAACAGCAAATTTTTAATGGTTCTGAAAAATGCTCGGAAATTTGCCCCCCCTTTTTGGGGGGTTTTTAGTTTTTTTTAATGGGGGGTTTTTAAAATATCGTTCTGGAGTACAAACCTTTATTTAAAGGGCCGTCTGACCCCCAAAATGTCAAGGGGGGTTTTTTTTTTTTAAAAATTTTAGTGCGGCCCAAAGAATTTTTGATTAGTATATTTGAAGGCACTATTTTTAAATTTTTTTTAAAAATTTTTTTAAAATTTCCCAAACCCAAGCCCGTCCTTTTTTTTTAAAAAAATCTATTGTTTGAAAGGGGGAACCCCAAAAGGGGGTTTCCCCCCCTAAAATTTTTTTTCAAAAGCCCTAGGGTTTTAAAAATTTAAAGTGAATCCAAGGAAAAAAATAAATTGAAAAAATTTAAAAATAGAAGAAGTTTGTTACCCTTTAAAAAACCCTGATGGTTTTTCCCGGGGTTTTTCCTCGCTAAAAGAAGAAAAAGGGGAAATTAAAATTTTCCCCCAAACTTAAAAAAGCAAATCAAAAAAAAATTTTAATTTTAAACCCAAGGGAAAAAGGTCCCTTTCATTTTTTGTGACTAGCTAAATGTTGGGGTTTTGCAACTGCCCAATTATGTTTTTGGTTAAAACCCAAAAAAAATTATGGGGGGGAATTCCGCCGATTTTGGGGTTACATTCTTTCTCTATTTTCATTTGGACGGGGCTGAGCACTGATGAAAATTATTTTTTTGGAAGGGCCCCCCAAAAGTTTTAAGAGCCTTCCTTTCAGGGGAAAGGGGGTATTGGATTATGAAATTTTTAAAATTTCCCCCAATTTCCCTTTTAAAAAAAATTTGCTTTTGGGAGGGTCAATCATTTAATTTAAAGATCCAGTAAAACCCGGGGAAAGTCGGGGAAATGTGATAACCTGCCCTTTTTTTGGAAAAAAAATAAGGGTTTTTTTTTAAAAAAATTTTCAGGGGGCCCAGACGTTTGGGGGGAAAAGGGCCCTGGGGGTGTGTAATTTTGGGAATTTTTAAAACCCCCCCTTTTCGGGAGTTGGGCTTTGAAAAAAGGGTTTAGATGGGCCCTTTTTTTTGGTTTTTTGGATAACAAAGGGGGTTTTTTAAAACCAAAGAGGTTGACGACAAAAAAAGGTTTTTTCCAAAAAGAACAACTACGAAAATTTGAAGCAAATAATACAGGCAGTATAAATAAAAAATTAGTTCAAAAAAGGCAAAAAAAAGGGACTTTAACCATTTTTTGAAGGGGAATTTAAAATTTGAATTCGTAAAAACCCTTTTTCTTTTTTTTACCGTCAAAAAAGTTTCAGAAAAGCTTAAAATCTGGCCCTTTACATGTAACCCTTTTTCCCCGGGCCCAACTTCAAAAGGTTTCGAAAAAAAGAAGTTTGGGAGCAAAACACCCTCCCCAAAGAAATCTTTTGGGGAAAAATTACAAAAAACTTTTCTTTCCAGCCGTTTTTTAGGAGCCCACGTTCCCAATGTTTTTGGGAAATTTCGTCTTAAAAAAGTGGGGGAAAGGAGTGTGGGGGTAAAGGAAAACCCCCTTTTGGGAAAGGGAAAATTCTTATTAGCGGAAAATTTGACGTTGACAATTTTAAAAATTACTTTTTGGGTTGGGAGGGGGGGAAAAATTTTTTGGGGGCCGAAACAAAAGCAACAAAATCAATGTTTTTCTTAAAAGAAAAAAACTGAAAAAAATGATTTTGGGTTTAAATTTACACATTTAACCTTATAAGTTTTTTTGTATGATAAATTTTTTACGGATAGTATGATAAAACATAAGGGAAATTTTAAAATTTTTTAAAAAAATATGGGGAAAAAGTTTTTGGGGGTCGTTTTAAAATTTTTATAAAAAAAAACCCCTCATTGTTCATTAATTTGTACGGGAGGGTTTTGTGGGAAAAAAAATTTTGCCCTCGCCCTTTTAAAAAACATTTTTTCTTTTTAATTTTGATCTTTGAAATTTTTTTGCCCAACACTCAAAGGAACAAAGCATAAACACAAAAGGTTTTTTTGGGGGAGGTGTAAAATTATTTAGTTGATCCCAGCAAAAAACCCTGGGGTGAGTTTGGAGCTTTTTTTTAAAATTTCAAAGGGAAACAAACGCTCTTTTTTATAGATGATTGTTCAGCGGAAGGAATATCAAAAAAAAAAATGCTTTAAAAAACTTTTTCAGTGGAAGACTTTGGGAAAAGGTGGGGAAATTCTATGTCAAAAATAAAACCATTTTTAAAAAACTTTAGAGGAAATTAAAAGACGTGTTTTATTTCAGGGGGAAAAGACGAGACGCATTTGATAAAAATATGGTAAAAAAGATGTTTTAAAAACAAATAAAAAAAAACAAAGGTTTAAAACAAAAACTAAAGTTAAAAATTTTCTAAATTGTGTTAAAACAATAACCCCACACTTTTATGTAGTTTGTAAAGTTTTTACTTTTTGGGGAAAATATAAAAAAGGCTTTTGGGGGAACCCCCGGGGGAGCAACAGCAAAAAACCCTTTTTTCCCGGTTTTGGGGTGGCGGGGGGGGGTGGCCAGAAATCCTATTTTATATTTCCCCTTTATCTGTATTTAAAGATTCAAAACGGAAAAGCGTTTTGATCGGGGAAAGATTTTTTTATTTTGGATTTGGGGGTATGTTGAGGTTGTAAAGGACCCCCAGAGGAAAACCCCATATTTTATAAAAAAGGGGGGGGAAAAATTTTTCGGGGTCCCCATTTTGGGTAGCCCCCGGGGTACGACTTTTTTCCCCCTTGATTTTGGGGCTTCAAAACCCAAAATTTTTTTCCCCCACATGGTTTTTTTCAAAAATTTCCATAGATAGCTGCACCCTTTCAACAGCAAACCCAAAAACCTTTTCGAAACAATTTTGACAGAAGGAGAAAAGGGAGACTGCAAGATTTTTTGGGGGGTGGGGAAAGGTCGGAGAAGAATGGAGTTTGGATTTTATGTCAGTTGAGGGGGAGCTGGGGAAAATGAAGCCCCCCGGGTTTCCCCTACTTAGAGGATGCCACCAGCCATGTTTGACAAAACTTGAGAGCGCGGGGCCCATTTTCCCAAAGTGCCCCAATTTTCCGTCCCCCCTGGCCCTGGACAAAGGTGGCACTGCCCTCTGCGGACCTGCCCGGGAACCCCATACAAAAATTTGAGAAAGAGGGGGTTTGGCCAACAACAGCTCGCAAAGTGTAGAGAATGTGAGGCCATCTTTTTAAAAATACTGGGGAGTTAGGTCCCCCCCCCATGAAAAAGGCTGGAGACAATTTGCAGAAGATTGGTACAGAGGGGGGAATTTCCAAAAAATTTTTGGGCCCCCTAGAGGGGAAGCACGTGGGGGAAAAAACCCCCAGCCAACTAGGGCCACTTTACCTCCAGGGGTTTTTTAGTATTTTTTTGCCATGGTTTAGGGGATAAAAATTATTTACTCGTGTTTTCAGGGAAGGGGTCGTTTTAATCCCCGAAAAAAACGAAAAGGGGCCCCAAGGATGGGGGAAAGAACCCACCCGGGGTTTTTTTGGGCCCCCCGCCCCCCCCTTTTCCCCCAAAGAAAACAAAAACGTGCCCACTTCACGTTGGGGGATAAAGGCTTTTCCCCCTCAAAAACCTACCCCAGAAGCCCCCCTTTCAAGTTCCCAAACCCGTAAAGAGGGACTTCAATTACAGGCTGTCCAGGGCAAGAGGGTGGTGGGGAACCCCTTTTCGGCATCCGGGCCCAAACCGGTTCCAGTACTTCTCACCACTATGCAGCATGCCCCAGAGACTGAGGAGCATCGGGGAAAGCTTGCTGCATCCTGCAAAATCTCATGCGCCCCCGCCTACCCGTGTTGCGAACAGACTTGTGGGACCGTCAACAAGGGAATGGGGACACGGACCCTGGGAATGGAGGCAAGGAAACGTAACCTGAGGGGACACTTTTGGATTTACAAGGCCCCAACGAGCTTCACTTTGAAGGGAAGAAGCAGCGCAACCTCCTGATCCCACTGGTGCAACTCCCCAGCTGGATCAGTGCATTTGGCAAGACAGGGTGTGGGATGATTGGGAATGGTTGTTTCCCTTTGAGCCCTGTTGCATAAGATGATGAGATTGTCCCTTTATGAACACTGCTTTACTATGTTGTTGTATACTTGGTAGTGTTTACTGTTATTAAATGTATGTTGGGGGGTCCTTCAATAGACGGGGCCCTTAAAAAACAGCTTTTTTTAAATTTAAAAAATGTTTTTGATTACTAAATTTAAATTGTTATTGATAAAAAAAGATTTATGTGTGGCAGGGGGAAAGGTGGACAATACAGTGCCAGTGTGGTTGCACTTTTAAGCGTAAGTCCGGAGGTTTCTCCTATCCCCCCAAAATTTCCCCAAGTCCAAAAGCCCTTTTTTTCCCGGGGCGGGGTTTAAAAATATGGTAGAGGGGTGTTTGGACTTCTCTTTAAAAGGAAAGAGGGACTTAAACTTTATCCCGGGGAAAAAAGGGGGTTTTGGGCCCTTTGTGTTTTTTTGGGGGAAAAGGGGGGGAATTTGCTTTTTGGACTCCCAGTGCAACCAAGTTGGGCATTTCTTGGTCCATCAACATAGTCGGCTTTACAAATTTTTTTTCAAAGTTTTTACAAACTTTTTTTTTAAGTAAACAAAAAAGAAAAGGTTTTAACCTTTTCTTAAAACATTTTTACAAACTTTATTAAGTAAACAAAAAAAATTTTTAAAGTTTTGCCCAAATTTTTTCAAAGTTGTTACAAACATTTTATTAAAGTAAACAAAAAAGCAAAGTTTTAACCATTTCTTCAACATTTTTAAAAACACTTTATTAAGTAAAAAAAAAAAGTTTTAACCATTTTTTAAAAAGTTTTTACCAACACTTTACAAAGTAAACAAAACATTTTTATAAGTAAAAATGCTGCTCACAAGTGTTAAAAACAAGTGTTCCAATCAAAAACTCAGTCTCTAAAAAATTATTCTGATTTCACTCTGGTGTCCAGGGGTCTCAGCTGTGAGGCGTAAGGGGCAGTGACTGTGGCGGGGGCCCTGTGGCTTGAGTGCGGGTTTCTGACGCGGCATTGGCGTGCTTCCCCTTTCGAAGGTACAGCAGGGGGTGGTGTGGTCAGGCCCGCCAAGGTTGGTATCCGAGAGTTTACTCAGCCCCGTGAGGTTGAGGGGCCCGTTCATCAAGGACTTGGGGCTGTCGGGCCCCAAATTTACTGTTGAGAGATTGCCCGTTGACGGCCTTGGCTTTTGGGATGGAGGAAGGGGTGGTTTGAGTTGCTGGGGCTGTCTGGTCTGCAGCTGAGTGGGGGAGTGGCGTCTGTGGCGTCCGATGAACCTGGGCCGGGGACTGGGAAGTTTTTCTGCTGGGGGAAGCCCGGGTTTGTCATTCCCTTGGTAGGTGAGGGGCTGTTGAAAGTCGGGGGGAAGGGCGGTGACGTGGCCTGGGGGGGAAGAACGACCTGGATGGGTAGGAGGGGTTTTTCCCCAGCTGGGCCTTGAGGTTGGGGAAAAGTGCTGTGATCTTGGGGCTTCATCACCGGGTTTACTCGGCCTCGGGCGGGGCCCCCCAGGGAGGCTCACATAGGCGAAAGAACGGGTTCAGGGGTGAGGTTTCTCTGTCCCCAAATTTGACCAGCCCGGGGAGGAAGTTCTGTGCTCTTCTTCATTGTGTCCCTACTCCAACAGCACACTGTCGTCCTGGTTTTCCCCCAGTCTGCCTCTCTGCCTGCGTCCTTGGAGCTGGTGGTGAAGGTGGGGGTGGGTTTTGGGCCCCCGGTGGCTGCCGCTTTTCCTCCATTTGTGGGAAAACAGGGCGTCCCCCCTCTACGGGATTTCCCCCCGTTCCCGGGAGCACAAGGAGTGAGCTGTAGATGGGGTTTTTGCTGTGGGGCCCCCTGATAACACCCGGGCCCGGACAGGGGAGGTGGCTTTTGGCTTTAAGATGCCTGTCTGTCGTGGGCTGTCTGAGGGAGGGGGCTCAGCGGGGCTGCTCCTCGGTGGCGGATCTCACCCCCAGGAAAACTGACTTGGGGCCCTGGCCCTACTTTTCCCCGGGCAGTGGCATGACGGCGGCCTGCCCCGGGTTTCTTTAGGGTAGCCCTTTCCCCTACCGGGGGTGTATGTTTTTTTCTTTTCCCCCATCCCAAGGGGAAAACCCTTTTGCGTGGACCCCCGGCTCTCTTTCCTTGTCTCCCAAGCTGCCTGCTTCTTCTTGGTGTCCCGATCAGTCTGTGGCCCTTTCTCCAGAGGTACTCGTTCTCCCCCAGCCCCCTTCCAGCACATCGTCCTCCTGCTCCCCGGAAAAAGGTGTACTGTTTTTCCCCTCTCCCCTTTTTCTTCCCTTGCCTCTTCTTCCCTCTGGTGGGGGCTTGTTCATGGCCTTCAGGGCTTCCCGCAGGGCCTTTATGGGCTTGAGCATCGGGGGCCCTTTAGGAGCTTGTTGGGCCTTCCTTGGGGTTCAGCAGGGCTTTAGGGGGGTTGAACGTTTAGGGCCCTGCTGGTCCCCCACAACACCAAAAGCTTCAAACCCCCCCGTGTCCCCGGGGGGGGGGGGTGGTGGTTTGGCCCTTTTTCACCTTGCCAGGGCTTGAAAGAGTAGGCACGGACTTTCCTTTTTTTGCCTAACTGAGCATGGTTTTGACCCCAAGAGGGGGTAGACATGTTTTTCAAACAGCCCCTTTTTTAAAAAAGAGATGTAGTTTCAGGGTGTGTCGATGTAGCTGCCAACAGTCCCTTTCCCCTTTATGCTGACTGCGTGCGTGCTTTTATTTCCCCTTTTTATCCGCGGGCACATGCAATTTATACCCCCCCCATGGCAGTGAACGGGTTTTTTCCTATATACATCCGCGCGGGATCCCCCTTTTTTTCCGTTAGGGTACGTGATGCATCCGCTTCATCCCCCATGCATCCCCTTTTTTCCCCTATGCGTTTCCCCTTTGCAAAAAAAACCCCCCGGGAAAAACCCCTTTGGAGCTGTGATCCACTTCCTCCCCCCCTTTTTCCGCTTTGGCTTCCGATGAACATCCCTTTTTTCACCCCGCTACATTTCTACCCAAGGGCCGTTCTTTTCCCTTCTGTTTTCGCAAATTTTTTACCATTTTGTCCACTTCTGGAGCGGATGAAAAAAGGATGGAGCCAACCCGGGAAAAAGTGCTCGTCCCTGTGTCCTTTTTGCATACGTTTTTTTTTCCATTGGGCCCGTGGGACCGGGGCCTTAAAAAGGGGGTTTAAAAACAAAAAAAGGTGCTTTCATGAAGTTTTAATGTTGGGGGTTTGACTAACACTTTTAAAATTTTTTTAAAAAAAAAGTTCCCGGGGAAAAAAATTTTCTCATGAAATTTCCATAAGTCTGAAATTTAATTTTCCCAAACCCCCATTGCAAAAAAACAACGTGTACACAGCGTTTACGTTTTGCTTTTTAAAAAGATTCAGGGGGAAACCCTTTTCACGTTACGTCCCCTTTGGATTAAATTTTTGGGGTGCTAAAAGAATAAGCCCTTTTGCTTCGTTCAATTTTTAAATCGAATTTTGATCCCCACTGTTTAA
>JAMYXO010006124.1:0-12500 GCA_033310375.1 Conus canariensis | reverse complement strand
CACAGCCTTAAGTCTGTGAACTCTGTCCCAAAGAATTTTTGAAACGCTAGTGTCAGCCTGTGTCTTCTGCCATAAAAGGTGGTTTTAAAGTGAGGTGATTGCAGGTGAGAATGGAAACATTTTTTTTAATGCACCATCAAATGAAAGATCAAACAAATTATGAAACCACATCTACGCGTTTCAACCTCTTTGTCCTTCTACAGGCAAAACGAACAGCATTCAAGATAATGAAAATGAAGGACGGACAGACGGTCACGTATCTCTTCAAATTGGGTGCAAGATGGATTCATTATAATTCTGATGATGATGACGATGATGATGACGATGACGATGATGATGATGATGATGATGATGATGATGATGGTGATTATGAAGATGATGATGGTGATGGGGATGATGATGATGATGATGATGATGATGATAATGATGATGATAATGATCATCATCATCATCATGATGTTGATGATGATAATGATGATGATTACTATTTCAGCCTCAATCAGCTCCCCTCCCAACAGCCTCGTTTCCATTCCACATCCATTTTGCGCCTTTCAAAACGGTTTCAAGTGTTCGTGCATTGTATTCGGATGACACTGGTCAGATTCATCAAAGGTCCCATGTGTGTCATGAAGGGCACTTTTTTTTTAGCTAGTTACTCGGACACGTTAGATAACTTTAAGAGAGAAACTTTACCAGTTTTGATCTAGACAGACGTGCGATTAGCCTGAGATGCGTTTCACATATTCAGAGTGGCGAGATTGATCTCTTTCTTGGCGAGAGTTAGCGTTTCATAGTACACCCTAGCGGCGAGCGGAAATATATATAGGCGAGAATTCGACAGACTATCTTGAGGGCTTTCTCACATGCAAGGCAAAGTGACCAAAAGTTACACACAGAGGTTATGCAAGCCACTACTCACGACAAGCCTAGGTCCAATACAATGAGCAACCCATCCAGTCTCCATCCCATACTAGCCCCAGCATGCACGGAACTGAACCGACGAGGTGAAATGCATCCTTCCGGCAAATGTAAAGCGGCTGACACACGAGCCTCCCCGCCCGTACGCTTCGGAAGTACCGGTCGAACCCGATCCCAAACGCAGCGTCTGTCATAGTAAACGTACATCTCAAACGGACTTCGGCATCCAGTTAAACCCGACCGTTCGACATATACCGTGATCTATTCGAAACGGACAATTAGTATCAGGGCTCCCCATGATGGGCAGAATGCGCGTCATTCACGCACTAGAACTCTATTTCACCCCCTAGAATTGTGTTTCACGTGTGAGCTCCACCATCTAAAATTAAAATCTGGAGGTGGAATCACCCTCTAAGATTTCGTTGAACGCGTCTGCTGTTTGTTCAGGCTGGCCGTGTGCTCTGCGTGACCGCAAGTTCTCAGAACCGACCGCAGTAAAAATAGCCTCACTTTTTGTGTCGAGTGTGTCTGTGTTGCCCATTCGCACGAAGCCACGAAGTCTTGACCAACAGGCTGCAATAAAAATAGCTGCGCGTCATTGCTTTAGTTTAAATGCGTGTTTTTCATTGGTCAATTATCTGGCCCCTATGAGAATGCTAGCATTGTCTCATTCAAAGAGTCCAGCTTCTCTTTTTCTGGGACCAGCGAAGATGGCATCTCTACTTCACCAGTGGCTGAAACGAAAACCAGATCCTGACAACAATACAGAGGAAAGACCGTGGCAGTGAACGGAAAAAAATCTAAAACTGAGAAGACGACTGATCAGAAGATCGTAAAGAATCATGGAACTTTTAGAAAAGCATGGGTTCAAGAGTTTCCATGGCTCAAATTAGACTCATTATGCACTCCACCAAAAATGATCTGCACAGTGTGCACGGCGGCAAGCCAGAAATCGACTTCCAATCTGTACAAGCAAAATCTGTTTGTTGTTGGGTCGACAAATTTTCAAAATCCAGCCTTAAGTCTGAATAAAATCACCCTCTAAAGTTTGAAAGTGAGGGTGAAAATACTCTAGAATTTCAGATAAGGGGTGAACCCACCCTCTTCACCAGCAGCTGAGGGGGAGCCCTGTAGTATCCTCCAACCAATCAACGCTCAGCATTGAGCCAACACCCATGACACAAGGAAAAATGGCATCGTCCAGCAAGGCGGTCAGACTGTCCGATTCGGAGACCAAACATTTGATTGAATCGTACCAAGGCCATGGTGTGCTTTGGAATGTCAACTCAAAAAATTATAAGAATCTAAATATTCGAGAAAAAGCTTCGTATTCAATTGTACAGTCCTTTGAAGCGGCATGTGGGATCAAACTCGAAGGTTTTAAAACAATCGTGAAGCACTCCGTCCATTCGACACTGACTGGTCGGACCGCACAGGTTCAAACGTTTCGTCTCAACTGTACGGGCAAAAAGGCTCGTGTGTCAGCAGCTTAAGTTTAGAGTGAACTCTCTGATTTTCAGTGACGTGCTAGAATGGCAAACAAACTGACGTTGGATCCTCAAACAAACAAGAAGAATAAGAAGAAACCCTTATTTTGGATGAAGAAATTGACTTTCGTTTGACCGTTGACTAGGTGCCGTGTCAAGTCACGTGACATTAACAATGATGCATCAGCCGTTCGGCTGCTATACTGGCCAGCACAGAAAGAAATAGAGCGAATTCTATTAACATTTGCAAGCTGGAAAGTGTCCCTTTCGTAGCAAGGCCATTTTTCAAACTGTCCTGTGCCAGGATAGGCGTGGATAGGATAGGATAGGATAGGATTGTTGCTTTCTAGTTCAGCGTGTGCGGACAGCGTTAGTGTTGGTCTTGATTCAAAATCTGTCCAAGGCCAGAGTGATTATGTTCATAGTTTGCACAGGAAAACGAACGACGTAATGAAATTTGTATGGGAATGGTCCAAAGAATTGCATGCTTTTTTTTTAAACTTTATCATCTAATTATTAACGTACATATCTTTGGAGGCGGGGGTGGGGTTAAAGGGGGGTGGGGGTGTGTGTTCACCAATCGTAACGTGGTGTGAATATGTCCGGATCTGTCGATAGTTTAGTATCAGTAATAAATCTTTAACTCCTCCGCTTTCTCTCCTTTGAGTATCGCAATTATTATTACTACCGTTTCTTATGCCATTGTTATTAGTATCCTTATTTTATTATACTACCATCATTATTTTCATCAGTAGAAGCAGCAGCAGTAGGAATAGTAGCAGTAGTAGTGATGGTAGAAGCAGTTTTCTTCTTTTAACCTATTATTGCCTCCCGTTCTCTCTTCAGCCTGGTTTCCACTCTCTCGGCCTTCGTAAGTGAATGTTCGTCCTTCATTTGCATTGTATTGAATGTTGTTTGGCTCACCTGGAGACACCAAATTGATTGAAATGCATTTTTTGTTTTGTGATTTATTTGTTGTTATGTTTAGTGGCTCAGTGATTCGGCTTTTGGTCTACAAAGGAAACGAAAAACAAATCACGATGAAATGATAACGACAGACGCCCATATCCGTTGATTCATCCGGTAAGGCATTGAACGCTGCATACTCCGGTCTGTTATACGTATTCGTAATCTTTCCGTTGCCGAATCGGTACAGGGACAAATGGAATCATGTCCTCTTTAATTTCACTTGTGCGATTTCTGCCATAACCCTTAACGGCCTAATCCTGCTAGCGAATAAGAAAGCATCGCTGGGAACATTCCCTCTTTAGTGAAGGAAGCCATGGCAGAACTGTTTGTTGACGTGGAAGTAACATTTGGACTCTGAACCATACATGTGTAGCTACAAATGATTATAACAACGAAAGCCGTGTTGTATAATGTATTTTAATGTATGAAAGAAAGGCTGGACTGAATGCTACATACCGTAATATACAGTTACAAGTAATTATGCCGAAAGCAAAGATGTTGGTGTTTGTCGAAGTATAACTGAAAGGTTAGGTTCTGTGATACACATTGTACTAGGCATTTACAGGAAACAATAACTAAATATTGTTTGTGTTAATTAATGTGCAAGAATAAATTAGACTACATGCCACAAATTTTAAAGACAGACAAAATCATTAAGGAAAGCAGTGTTACTGGTGTTTATTAATGCGTAACATTTAACAACTATGCTACCTGTATAGTACTATTAGTAGGGAGTAAAAAGAATTGACGATAAAAGTTATTGTGTTCATTACGCTTCTTAATGTGTTCAGGGAAGTTTGGACTTCATGTTATATGTCGTAAAAGGCAGCTGCATGAATGTACAACGAAATCAGTGTTACTGCAGCTATTCATTGACTTTTAAAGGTAAATGTGGATTTTGTTCTAAGGCATCTGCAGTTATTAACAACCAAAGAACTGTTGTTGGTGCATAATATTGTGTAAGGAAAACTTCCACTTCTGTGCTACATATTGCAAGAGGCATTCACAAGTATGAGGTATGGAAGCAGTGTTCTTGGTTTCTATCAATATGTAAATTTCAGACCAAGCGCTATGTTTTGTAATTTAATTTAAAGTCAGTTACCAGCACTAACAGTGAAAGTAATGTTGTTGGCGTTTATTATTGTCTACTGTAATTGGCACTTACAATGTTCAACAAAGAAAGCAATTTGTTGTTTTTTTCATATTGATACCTCAAGGAGAGTCAGAACTCCACGCTGCATACTGTAACACGTAGCCACAGGTTTTACTGATGTAGGCCGTGTTGTTGCCGTCTACTTATGTGTTAAGTTCGGACTACAAGCTAAACAGGCCTTTTGTGACGACCAAGTATAACTATCAGGAACGAGTTATGTTTATCTAGACGCCAACTCTCCTGATTATTTTCATGAGTGTTTCCATATTTCAGAAATCATTCCGAAATGTGTATGGATATCCAGAATTTTAAAAATGTTTGTTTGGGAATCACGTTTTTAATACGGCAAAAAATGATATTGCTGAATAAAGTCAAAATGATGTTCTGTGACTCTGGGCAGGAAACGTTTGTTTTTTTCTTAAACCCTACATTCGACAATTTAAATAGTAGGGGCTAAAATGCGTTCAGTCAAAAACCAAGGTGCCCCCTTTTCAACCGAACTCAACGTCATCCCCTGGTTCCCGAAGTTTGAATCCAAACGGTTGATAGCTATGTCGAATGTATTATTTTAAGTTTCAACTGTATGGTATGTGCTGTATTAAGCAGTTACAAGTACTGGCACCAGAAGCAGCGTTGACGGTGGTCATAAGTAGAAAGGGAAAATTATGAAAAAGGAATCGAGGTTTCGATTTTCAGCAAATATTTTCAGGTTACTTTTTTCTAAATACATCTCAAACGCCCCCCCCCCCCCCTTCTCTCTCTCTCTCTCTATCTCTCTCTCTCTCTCTCTCTCTCTCTCTCTCTTTTCCTCTCTCTGCTTAATGTGCTGTTGTCGCCATTAGTTAAAGTTGAAGAATGATATCGATTTTTCTAATATACATGAAGAAAGGTATCCCTGATTGGTCGGTCACAAAGTATATTTTTCAGCTTCACAAAAACTGTGTGGATACAGCTGCAGAATGCAAATTTATTACAACACAGAAATGGGTCATTGTTCACATCCTGCCATTGTTACATAGTCGTTTCAATTGAAGATTGGCATATAAAAATGCTGACCTGTTAGCGCTCTGTCTCTCATATTCATTATTTGTAACACGATGGCTGTGTGGCCGCACCGGTATGGTCTGATGATCTTCAAAATAAGTTATTAATTTGTTCACAAACCAGTGATGATTTGACTAATTCAGAGGTATCCATACTACACGACTTTCACTCTTTCCAGCACATCCTAGAGAATATTATATACGACTGATCACAAAGTCTGCTTTGTTTATACATCGCATTTAAAAAAAAGTGTTGCATTGATACGGACCCTTTGTTTATATTATTAGATTGTTGTTATTGCTCTGTCCCTATCCTATGAGTTAAGTGGTATTTAGTTCCTTGGGTCAGTTACGCACCTAGCTCCCATCAGTCCTCATGCGCCCCGGTTTTCTTTCTGTCTGGTTCCAGAGCACATGGCGATGGCTTCAGCTGACACGGCCACAGGCGATGGATCCATGTCCATTCCACAGAAGGACCCGCCGCCACTCGGCAACAGAATCACCACAGCTGCTGACGACCATGGGCAGTTCAACCTTGTCAGCTTACCAGACGATGTGTTGGAGCTCTTGTTCAAGATGCTCCCAGTCCCTGACCGAGGTCGCCTGGCGTGCACCTGTTCAAGGCTGTCTGATGTCGTGCACTGGCCCTCAGTGTGGAGAGACTTCTCCATTCGTTTGTCCATTGTCCCGACCAGATTGTCCTATTCTTGCAGCATCAGTGGGATGGACAGAACAGTGATTAGAAAATATTCAAAGTTCTTCCGACATGTAGAGATCATCATTACTGGTGACGTGATAACGCATGAGTCTTTTGATCTGCTGGTCCAGCTTTGCGAGCAGCGGGTCGTAAGAAAAGTGGTCTTGACATCTTTTGATGCTTGCGTTTTTCCCTATATCCTGGCCTGCACTGAACGCTCAGTGCTCGATTTTCAGCCAACTGTACTGGAGCTTATCCTGGTGCTTAAAAGTTCGACACGGATTTCTCTAACATTGAATAGAACGCAGGTATTCCACATGCAGGTGAAGTACCCGACACTAACGTTGGAAAAATGCGCTCGTCTGACGAGCAACCTGGTTTTAACCGGAGATTGTTGTTTAAAACACTGTTCGGTTGGACTACTGCTCATGCCTTCTCCACCTTCAGCAGACTTTATCTCCATTTTTCCGGCTCTTCAAGTTCTTCAGATGGACATTGCCAACCTAAGTGACGGGCTGCTACTGGAACTTGCTGATACCTCGGGCAGGCGGTGTCAGCTGAACAGACTTATAATCAAAGACATAAACAAGATCACAAGACATTATCCACAATTGTCGTCAGCTGCGTGGAGTAGACTCACAGAAGCGAGTCCTTCACTCCAAGTGGAATGCTCTGTAAGAGCTGATGGCTTTGGACATGTCTCCAATGCGATCAAGCCTGAAACTCCACTGGTCAAACTTGAAGCCATTTTCAATACTGAAATCGATACCGACAGCATCCTGGCACTGTGCAAGTTGTGTGAACAAACTAGCAGCACCCTTCAGCATTTTGCCATATCAGGTGCCAACAGTCTTCAAAGTCAACAAGCCATAGAAGGCTTGAGAAGCCTGTTGTCAGCATGCCCAAATCTGTACCTATATTGCAATGCTGATGTCGATGATCATATCATCAAGGATTTATCCACAGGCTCCAGACGTTGGGGGAGATTTAGTTTTACTGACAGTGATCACACAACAGACAACCTAATGTAGAGACAGGAGAAAAATGCTTGAAATGTGAATACTCTTCTAAGTGTGTATGTGTGTGTGTGTGTGCGTGCGTGCGTGCGTGTGTGTGTGTGTGTGTGTGTGTGTGTGTGTGTGTGTGTGTGTGTGTGTGTGTGTGTGTGTGAGGGGGGTCTCTGCCCGTCAACACTGACGTTTTATTGTAAATTCTTTCCAAACGAGGTCTTGGACAGACCTTTTCCCTTTTTTTTAACCAGAAATCAGTGTCCACCTGGAATCTTTGTAAGTAGAATCAGAGAGAGAGAGAAAGTGAAAGAGAGAGAAATAGAAAAAGCGAAAGAGAGTGAGAGAGAAATAGAGAGAGAGAGAGAGCGAAAGAGAGACAGAGACAGAGTAAAGAGAGATGAAAGATAGAAGCTGCTGGTTGTAGTGGACAGAGTTAACACACTTTGCATAATTAGTATTTGAGAAGAAAAACTGTCAATTCCTATGAACACAGTTCCTGTTCATCACGATTATATATATATATATATATATATATATAGAGAGAGAGAGAGAGAGAGAGAGAGAGAGAGAGAGAGAGAGAGAGAGAATTCACTTTGATTTGAAATGAAAAATTGCAGTTTACGCTCGTGTTGTGTGTGTTCATGAAGATTATTACAAACATGAATGTACGTATCTTTTGTTTTACACCAAAAAGACAGGCAGGCTACAAAAACAACCAACCAAACAAAGATGTAGAGAGAGAGAGAGAGAGAGAGAGAGAGAGAGAGAGAGAGAGATGAAGGATGGAAGAAGGAGCTGGTTGTAGTAGACGTAGTTAACCCACTTCGCATAATTAATATCTGAGAAGAAGATCTAACTGTTTATCCGTATGAACGCAGTTCCCGTTCTCTACAACAACATTGTGTACCAAGCCACTGTAACATCAGAGAACGCAGAAGAAACATATATAGGTATTACTGAAAACCAATTTAAAACTAGATATGCAAACCACAAACAGTCATTTAACAAAGAAAGATACAAAAACCAAACAGAATTGAGTAAATACATCTGGAAGCTCAAAGAGAAAAAAATAGACTACAATATATCCTGGAAAATCATAAAAAGAGCAGCACCATATAACAATATTTTAAAAAGATGTAACCTATGCTCAACAGAAAAATACATAATACTATGCAAACCACAAATGGCAACTTTAAACACCAGGATAGAAATGGTTAACAACTGCAGGCACAAGTGGAAATTCCTATCAGTGAACAAGAATCAGAAACACACGAAAAACACAGACAGCACGTGATGACAGACAACACAAGCAGTTATAAAACACCGGCAGCACAGACCCACCACATCCTGACGATTGCAACCGCATGCGGTTTCATGCATGAAACAACGTTGTAGGTAAAATTTTAAACCTTTCCTTTTTAACAAATATATATATATATATATATATATATATATATATATATATATATATTCAATTATAAACAAAGCTTACTTAGATTGAAATAATAGGGGGACATAAGCATTCATGTCTGCAGTGGTAGATAATTCTGCATAACTAACAGTATGAGTTTGAAAGGGTGAATGGGGAATAATAAATGCTTCTCAAATTGAGCCTTCAGCAAGCTTATAGTCTCTAAAGGAGAAACGGTCTCCAATGGATAGGAAACTAACTAACATATAACTCCTGGTCAGATACCAATATTTTGAAGCCTGATTGTTTCTCCTCAGTGACCGCGTAGAGTGGTAACTTCACTCCTCTGCCTTTTCGGTTTTAAGAAGAATGCTATCCCAGAAAAAGGCTGGTGTGCAATACCGTAGTATATTTGTCGAGTTTTCAAAAACCAACCAAAGGTGCCACCTAAAAAGCAAAAGAAAATCATGAAAGAGCAAAACAAACTACATTTTCTTGTGAAAAGTAGAAAATATAAAAGATAACCTCTTAAGACACAAATGCTGAGGGCCTGTTACGGCATACACACACACACACACACACACACACACACACACACACACACACACACACACACACACACTAAAAGTAGACTCCATACCATACATCCTCAATAAAAGAGGAATAAAGCATAAATGACCAAGCACCATTCCAGCAACTTACAGAGCAGCTTGGTGTTGCAATGACTGCAAGAAATATTCAATTATAAACAAAGCTTGCTCTTATGTCTTGGTTACTTATCCTTGGAATTTATTAGTCTATTATAATTTAGTCCCTTGTGGATTCAGTCCAAGAACTGGCCCTTGTTACGGCGACAAAGTATGCCGTAACAAGGGCCAGTTCTTGGACTGAATCCACAAGGGACTGTTTACTGTGTGCCCAGTAATCCCCGATCACATTTCGTCTCCTGGGCATCTCATCATGGTCGTCCTGATCCTTTCTTCCGTGCTGCACGTTGTATTGTCCATATGGCATTTTATTCCCTTCGCGGATGCACAGTTTGCCTCTAACGAAGTATCCTGACCTGCCCTCTTCTCTCAGACCTTTTAGAACCGCTGCCTGTCGTCTGGTCCTGTCCTGGGCAAATCTAATTCCTTCTTTCTTTAACCTCTCCCTGGCCACAGAGTTCCTCAGTATTTTCATAACGTCTCTCCACCTTAGCATCTTTACTAACACAGGCCTCTGCTGGTGACTCAACGGGTTGAATTTCCCTAATCTATGCGCCCTCTCGATCGCATCTTCTGCCCAATCCTCTTCTGGTAGATGTTTCTCTAACAGTTCTTTCACCAAGACTTCGCAGTTTTCTTTTCCGTTTTCATCCGACATTTCCTTCAGTCCAAAGATCTTCACATTGTTCCTTCTCGAGAAGCTCTCTAGCCTGTCTAGCTCATCTTCCATGCTTTCAACTCTATTCACTGTGGTGTGCTGTTTCTCCTCCAAGTGTTCAACTGCATCTCTGTTTGCTTGTATATCATTTTTCGTGTCTGAAACATCTTTGCGAAGTTGGTTGAGTGATTCTGCCATGTGAGTCTGCTTCTGATCGATTCTATTGATTGTTTCTGATTGAGAATGGAAGGCGTCTGACAGTAATTTCATGGCTGTGAGTATTTGTGACATTTGTGTTTCTATGTTGGTCAGTTTTGTTTCTAGTGTGTGTTCTAGTTTCTTGGTTTCTTCATCTGGCTTCACGTTGGTATTAAGACTAGGTCCTGGGTTCGATTCCACGTCATTACTTAAGACAAGCTTCTTCCAGAGATAAGTGAGGTTAAGCATCAGGAGGAGTGCAACACACGGGATCAGCTTCGGGTTTGCCTGGTCAATCGTGTATGTTAACTCTGTCCATGTTATTTCAACACCGTGAGTCCCTAACCTTAACCATTCCGACTCGACTTCTGCACCGCTTTCACTTCCCTCAGTCCACCATGTTTCGTAGGCACTTAAAGTTCCGTATGGTACCCCTTTCGGCGTTCTCTGTATCCCGCGGCAAACCGAGTGCGGGCCGAAAGCTTCGTGTGTCAAGTTGGTAGCCGAAACTATTGTCAGTGCAAAGCACCACAACACAACAAAGCCCACCAGAATATCGCGCACTCCTGTCACCTTTAACCTCTCGCCATCTTTCTTCGTTTTGCCCCTCTTCACTGACCGTAATGTCCCGTTGAAGAGCCCTATCCTCGCCCTCCACACCTCTGTTTCAATCATTTCTGTTGTCTTGCAGTCGCTTTGACAAACACCAAGCACTCTGACACTTGTTAGGTCGCCAGAGAGGGACCGAACGCGCACAAACTGTGTGAGAGAGAGAGAGAGAGAGAGAGAGAGAGAGAGAGAGTTACACACACACACACACACACACACACACACACACACACACACACACACACACACACACACACATAATACAGACACACACGCGCGTGGGGACGCTTGCGGAAGCACGAACTCACACACACACACACACACACACACACACACACACACACACACACACACACACACACACACACGTACACACACACAACGTGCGCGCGCACGCACACACACATACACACACACCCACTGAGATGCTTAATCATGCACCTAGTGCTCCTTCTTTCGCATTGTATCCTCCTGTGTTTTTGTCTTATTCGCTGATGAATGTGTGCTTTGTTACTGACAATTGTCAGAGGTTTGTGAAACCAATTCAAATGCATGAACCTTCTCTGATGTAAATTGAATGAGCATGAACAGACAGGAAACAGGAAAGTGACTGCCTTTCGTTTTACAGTCAAAGAAAATGTGCATTCTTTGCAAAAACAGCTTTTGGCTCCAAACCATATAAAATACATTTTGTTTTCTTTTTTCTGCGCATGCTGGCTGATACTCCTACGGACACTCCCTGTATAGACAGGCAAAGATTAATACCATCTACCCAACAAAGGACGTGGAGTTTTGTGTGAATGACCGGGATTTTATCCCACCATTAAGGCAGCCATACTACAACTTCGGGGAAATAATATACATTTAAATACATTTATGTTGTCAAACTTGAATTATTAAATTTCATCTACTGATTTTGGGACCTATGGGAAATAAGTTCTGTTGGACAAATGTCACAGACAATTTTTTTTCAAGATTGTTCTGCTCAAAAATCAAGCAATGCCAGGCATCAACTGCAAAAGCACTGCAAGGCATCAAGCACGCTATAAATGAATATACGTATATCTATCTATCTATCTATCTCTCAATATCTATGTATCTATCTATCTATATACATACATAATCAACACACACACACACACACACACACACACACACACACACACACACCACACACACATATATATATATATATATATATATATATATATATATATATAAAAGCTGAAAAAAAGAAGAAAAAACTGGATCCCAAAACCGCCGCTTGGTTGACTCCTTTTCTTTTTTTTAAATTTTTTTTTATTATAGTCCAATATTTCGGTCCCGAAAGGGGCCTTCTGGGACAGACGAGCTGCAGACATACATGCACCGTGTCACCCTACTAACGAATAAAATTAAAATCTTATACTATTGAATATAATTTACTGTTAATCAAAACTGGGCAGGGGAGGGCTGGGAGAGGAAGGTGTGTGTGTGTGTGTGTGTGTGTGTGTGTGTGTGTGTGGAGGGGGGGGGTAGGTTCAAAGGGAAGGGAATACCCAGTGTAAGAGGAGTGACAGTTACTGGTCATTAGCGACAGGCAAGATACTGAGATCGTAAAGGGAGGGGGGGGGGGAGGAGAGAGAGAGAGAGAGAGAGAG